>JXTB01000428.1:176815-188141 GCA_002914805.1 Parasponia andersonii
TTTATTTATTTTATTTATTTTTATTAACTTCTTGTGCCAAAGGATCTAATTAATTTAATTATGTTTTCATGTTCTTCTATTTTTGTTGATCCAGCGGTTCTATTTCTCTTGGGACAGGAGCTAGTAGGAATTCGATATGTTTTATTGTATGCTAAAACTTAAGTAATAGATTGGTAAAAAAAAATAATATTTAATAAAGATAAATCGAATGAGATATTTTTTCTATTTTATAATTGTAGAAAATATGGAGGGTAATTATTACCTTGTTTTTAATGTATTGATTTCTGGTATGTCTATATTCATATAATATGTTGTTGCACCTGTACTCACAGCATATATGTTTCCTATTCGGTGTAAGAGTTTGTGTTAGTTAATGTATACTCAAAGTACTAAAAATAGTTTTATGTATCATATAGAATGTAATTGTTAATTACCTAAATATTATTCTATTGTCATAGATATGAAAATAGTTATAATTGGCTCCCTATAGTTTTTACAATATCTACATTAAATGTTTTTATTGTTTCTCCCCATAGAGTGATTTAGAATTTTTTGCTCCTATAATTAAATAAAATAGCGTTAAAATATGTTTAAAATAAAGGAAGAACTTGTTTTTTTCGCCATGTGAATTATTGTACTAAATGAAGTAATTACCTTATGTTTTGTATTACCAATGTCTGTCTTGGTATCATTTACCTTTGACAGTTGTTTCTTCCAAATCTTGTATCTCTGTCAACGTCCCTATAATATCTGGTGTAAAGGGAAGAATATTAATACAAGAAAATTTAAGTAATTATCGATAAGTATTAATAAAGGAATAACATTATGTTTAATGATACCTGATAAAATGTCATGAACATCTGTTCTCCAGGGCAACTGATTAAAATCTATAAATAAAACTTATGCATTAGAATTTTTGTCCGAGGTTGTTATTGGAGAAAAAGATGTTGCTCTGGCAAATTATAGCATTGCTGTGTGAGGAACAATTTTGTATCTCGGATTGTTTGGTGTTATATTGAAGTTGCTAATTCAATATACTTCCTCTTCAATTATGTGTTGTGAGATATAGTCAGCGTCTCGAGCTTTGATTACTCCATGAATTGCTTCATGCTGCATTTTAAGAAATATTGTTTATTCATGATATGATATTTTATGAAATTAAATACTAAAATATGGATGTGTTAATTATATTAAATTATAATGGGGTACATTGTAAGGTAACTTAATGTTTTTTTTTTATCTCGTGATCAACCAAGACACAATCGAGGCTTATTAGATGTCCGGTTGTGTAATCATTGTTTTGCCAAAGCTGACTGATATAAACTTCAATTGCTTTATAGACTTCATTTGATTTACGAGATCACATTGGTATTGCAATTTCTTTCTTTAATTGCATAACAAAGAAATTTAGTTGGATGAGGATTATATTAAGAGTATTTGAAAATTTGACAAATAAAAGGTTAGCAAATGCATATGTAAATTTATGTTTCAATGGTATTTTAATAATGCTTAATTGATAATGTAATTTTGATACTTATATAATATTACGTAAAATTTCTTTATAAACTATATTTTTAACATGAGTTGGATATTTATTGATAGATTCATTTATTAATATTTGTAGTCTTTTTGGAGTTGTTACTTGTGACATAGCTAAGTACAGTTGACCATGTGTAAAGATTTCATTTTCTAAATAAATACCTACTTTCTTTAATGATTATCACTACTTATGTTTATTGTCATTGCATAACATGCTTTTGCAGGAAATTGTCGCCTTTTTAATGTAAATAGCCATTTAGGTTCATTTATGATTATTTCTATTCTTAGAATATATACTTTTTTGTTTTCTTTTTTAATTTTATAAATTGGTCTTAAATAATTTTGTTTGTTAATTGTGTAATTATAAGTCTTGTGCTATTACATAATCCAATCGATTGATTTAAATTTCGTAATAATATTATTGGAATTCTACTTTTAAGGTTTAATTCATGAGGTGGTACGCCAATAAAATTTAAAGTATGTAAAAATTTTTGGGGATATAATAGGTTGAGCTTATCAATATTTTCAGTTGAGGTTGTTATTTTATCATAGCTGTAATAAGTTATTGATTCATTAGGTACTAAAGATAATATATATTTATTTATTTAATCAGTTATTTTATTTTTTGGTGTTATTATTGCTTTGTATTATATATAATTAATATTTTTGAAATTTTTTTCAAAATCACCATATATCAATTTAAAAATTTTCTCAATTGGATTTGATTCATATTGTATTATGTGTTTTTTTTTTTGGTATTTTAATCCATATTGTATCTTTATTTTCTAGATCTCGTATATCTTCTGGGGTATTATTTCTAATATTTAATATCCATTTTGAAAATTC
Organism: Parasponia andersonii; assembly: GCA_002914805.1. Classification (NCBI taxonomy): domain Eukaryota; kingdom Viridiplantae; phylum Streptophyta; class Magnoliopsida; order Rosales; family Cannabaceae; genus Trema; species Trema andersonii. The sequence goes on from JXTB01000428.1 coordinate 179,201, forward strand.
TAGAATTTCTTTTTTTCTTCTTCTTCTGTAGTATTAGGGATTTTTAATCTCATATTTTTCTGTTAGTAATAATAACTTAAAATATAGCTATAAGTGAGAATTGTTTATACTTGCATTTATTATATCTTCTTTTATTCCAGTTGGTATAACAAGTAAAATTTATCAGAAATTACCACATAATATAATCGTCATTCCACCAAAAAGTTGATCGAAATTATTTTTTACATCTTGTAGTGTTTTATCTAAGGCTTCGGATTAATATTTATTATTTATTGGTGCTTCATCCCATAATATTAATGTTATTTTTTCAATTGATTTTGCTAATTGAGTTTCTTTTTTAATGTGACAAGTAGAAAATTTATCAGTTAATAAAGGTATTCGAAATATTGAATATGCATTGTAATAATAATGAAGTTATTCCAGATGATGTAACAACTAAAATAATTCCATTATTGGATCTAATCTTGGTAATAATTGCNTTCTTCTTCTTCTGTAGTATTAGGGATTTTTAATCTCATATTTTTCTGTTAGTAATAATAACTTAAAATATAGCTATAAGTGAGAATTGTTTATACTTGTATTTATTATATCTTTTTTTGTTCCAGTTGGTATAACAAGTAAAATTTATCAGAAATTACCACCTAATATAATCGTCATTCCACCAAAAAGTTGATCGAAATTATTTTTTACATCTTGTAGTGTTTTATCTAAGGCTTCGGATTAATATTTATTATTTATTGGTGCTTCATCCCATAATATTAATGTTATTTTTTCAATTGATTTTGCTAATTGAGTTTCTTTTTTAATGTGACAAGTAGAAAATTTATCAGTTAATAAAGGTATTCGAAATATTGAATATGCATTGTAATAATAATGAAGTTATTCCAGATGATGTAACAACTAAAATAATTCCATTATTGGATCTAATCTTGGTAATAATTGCATTCCATAAATAAGTTTTTCTAGTGTCTTCGTGTCCATAAATAAAGAACAAATTTTATTTTTTATTATTTATTGATTCTATGACTTGTTCATAGATATAATGTTGCTCATTATTTAAATTTCTTTCTAAAATAGTGTTTTCTTTTCTTAATTTATTAATGTCATAATCTAATTCTTCTCGTAAATTAAATTTTGTTAGGGTTGATGAGTTTAAGTTTAATTACTTTTCCAATTCATATAATACATAGTTTTATAGTTTATTTTTAGGAATTTAAAAATTTGAATTGTTGAATAAAGTTTTAATTCTGTGTAAAATATCTTCAATCATAAGTTTCTAATAATTTTCAAGTAATTTTATGGGATTATTTACATTACAAAATAATAAAATTATTGTGAATAGTTGTCATAATTGATGTGATGTTGACCAAAACGAAGCTTCTAATATTGATTCATTTCATTTTTTATCATTTCCTAATAAACTTAATACATTACACGCTGCTTGATTTGTTGGGTATGTTATACCACTAATTGTTCGCATAGATTCGAAACCTATTGCTCTTTTCTAATGATTTAATAGTAATTTCAGATAATATAATTCTTTAGAACTTGGATGGATGTAAAAAGTTTGTCCGATTGAATACCCTGATTTTCTACGAATCTAAATTTTTGTCTTTATTATTCCAAACTCATTTGGTAGGAAATTTTATATATGAGAGTTTTCTAGCTTCTGCATTGAATTTATTTATTTCTATCGATTCTGTTAAAGTTGTCTTTTTTAATTCCTTGATGTCTAATTATATTATTAAGCTGTTAGTTTGAATGGAACGTCATATTTTACATATGTGGTAAATGAATTACTAATCTTTGTACCGTTGGATTTTTGGAATATATAGTACATTCGTATAATCTCCAAATAGCTTCATATGGTATTATATATTGGTAATTAATATAGTTTTTTTATTTCATCTATTTTTTTTATAAATAGCTTATCCAGATTATTCTGTATAAATATTGTCTTCTATTACTACTCTTATTATATTTGGACCTTTTGTTAAATACTTGAATAAATATTTTATTAGGATGGATTATAAGCACATTTCAACATTTTATGCTAGCATGAAATTTTAAGTACAAATCTTTATTATAAAGGACTACAAATCTATTATCTAATTTAGTATTTTCTTTTTGTACTTAAAATATTATATTTTTACGTTTATAATTGACGAATCCATTTTCTTCAATAGTTGTTTCATTTTTAAATTATTTAGGAAATTTTTTAGAACAAATTGAATTTTCATATATAGAGCATTTGTCTTAGCAGTGTCACATAGTCCATGCATCATGAATTCTGCTATGATTTTATATTCTTGTAGGTTTTTTTGGGGATCAGGTATTTCAGCTGAAATGAATTTATCAATTTGGGATGGTTCTGATAATTTTTCATCAAAGTGTAACCAAAATAGGAAATGATAGTGAGGCAAGTCGCTCTTTTAGAATTCAACAACGTATAAATCTATATATCAAAATAAATAGAAAAAAATAAAAGAAAGATGTTAGTTCTAATTAAAGATGAGATTTTTCTTTTCTTTTTGTTTTTCTTATTAAGGAAAATAATATTATCTAACCTACGATGATTGTTCTGAAAATTTTATTAGTCTTAATAGTAGACAATATTTGATTTAATTTCATCTTAAAAATTGTTGTTATTATATCTGGTCTGTCTTTAGGTTTTTGATCATAAATTTTATTTAAGACACGTATAATTTCAGACTATTTAGAATTACATGTACATATTATGAATAAGTCAGGATTTCTATACTGTCTATATATTGTCATTGTATCTTGATAATTTTGGATCATATATTTAGGACTTCCAGTATAGATAGATAGAAGAATAATTCTTTTGCTAATTGCTCTGGCATCTGTATCATCTCTTGTAACGGCGTCATAGATGGCTTAATAGATTTCATATCTTAAATTGTTTTGATTTTTTCTGATGTAGTCTAATCGATCTTCTTCAACAAAAACATATATATCAACTATGTATTGTTGAAAAAGTCTTCCATTTTTGAATAAAATATTATTTATATTTTATTGCTATTGTAATTGATAATAGTAGTATACTCGCATAAGTATTTATTTGTTGAAGGTTGTTTTCCTGCTGTACCTATATTCTAATTTAAATTAATTTTATAACCATATTTTCTATATAGAAATAAAAGTGGATATTGTAAAGTCATTTAAGATGGACGTAATTTTGTGATTCTTTGCAAATTATTGGTTCTATCTTGAATTATGATATCTCTTCCGTTTTCGTACTCACAAATATCTCTAAGAATTAAACCTCATATATAATTTGAAGTAGACAATTCATATTGATTACTACTTGTCAGTCATCATCCAATTAGTCTTAATTTCATGGATGAGATTTCATTTTCATTGTATCTATCTTTAACCGTATGAAAAAACTTTGCTAATCTATTGTTTTCATTAAGTGTTTGAATCAAGTTTTCAACAATATTTTTTTGTTAATTCTTTTGTTGTATCATCAAATGAAAATGCTGGCATTCAGTTTTCAATTTCATTTTCTGTATCATATATATATATATATAATTAGGCAAATCTTGGAGAGTTATTATTTGTTGGCAATAATGATCCAATAAGATGGTATACTTGACCACAAATTTTGAAAATATATAGACTATCTGAATTTCTTATAGTTTGTTCTATGTTTACTTTAAAAGATGTAAAAGCAAACATATAATTGAAAGTCCGAACATTTTTTCAGAAATAAGTACTTATAGGCCCTCCGTAATAATTGAGTAATTCATCTAGTATTGGAGGGAGAATTTTTATTGGGAGAAGTTTAATTTTTTCCCTCTTTACAACATAAGCTATACTTTGGTGGATAAGTTTCTTTGGTATATTTGTCAAACGAAAAGCACGCGTCATAATGTTTACACACATAAGAACAATCGCCAAGATTGTGATATTGGTTAATATCACCTATAAGACAAGGTCCAATGAGAATCAAAATTAAGAAAATGCGTGAATGATTGAATTTATAATTTAAAAAATACATATGATTTTTTTTCTGCATTTATCAAGAGTGTGAGATGATTATTTTGTCTATTAGAATTAGTTTGCATTGATGATTCAACTAAATAAGAAAAATATCTTCCAGAACTTGTAAAGTTCAATATCGAAATGAGTTTCAATCGACAAATATTTTCTGGAGTTATACTAGATTCTTGACAATGATGATCTGAAATATCATCACAGTTAACTACTGAATTATCATTCAAAAGAGAATAATAATATCGTTTACGTTGATGCTTTGGTAATGAAGAATTCTTCGACATTATTTTATAATTTATCTAAGTAAAAAAGTAAAATAAAGCATTATAAAGTTAATGATTTTTATTAAAAGTTTACGGAATAATATAATATTATTATCTATATATATATATCTAATGATCACTTTTTTCCTGTCTTTTCTCGTATTTATTTATTTTTTATTATATTGATTGATTTACACTATATCAAATTTGTTTGGATAATTTTTTTTGGTATCATTGTTTTGGTAATATGTTTAATTTATTTGTAGTATTTTTGTTTGTAATTTTTTAAAATCATGCTATTATAATATACTTTATGTGTATTTATTGGTCATTATTTTTTTGTATTATTATTTAAATATTATTTATGTCCGGAATTTTTTTAATGTTGTATGAATTTTCTTATCTTTATTATTGTTTAAATTATCCTATCCAATTATTTTTTTATTAAGTTTGTTATTACGTTTGTTTTCATATGCGAAAATAATTTTCTTTTTTTTTCACTCTTTTTGATAAAATTAAAATATAGGTTAAGAAGATTTTTTTTTTGTGAAATATATTGTAGGCATGTATTTGGTTTAACATATATAAATTTTAATTAGTTACTCATATTTATATGTGAATGATATCGATTTTAGTTTTTTTTCAGTCTCTTTTCAGTCACATGTGTCGTTTTTTAGATACGTTAATTTTTTTTTTTAATCTCATGTCACTAATTGTATTTATTTCTTATATATGATAATGATTCTATATCTTGGTTGTGAATTTTGTACGGTTTTTATTTAATTATTTTTTTATTGTCATATCACTTATAAATTGCTTTCTTTTTAGGAATACAGTTGTCTTATTTTTATTCTTTATGTTATATGAAATTAGATATTGAATTTTGTGTAGACTGTATGTTATATGAATTGTTTGCATGTATTTATAATTGATTCTGCAATAATTATTAAAAGCATTTATTTATTTTTTAATTTTTGAAATATAATATTTTGATTGGCTTGGACAAAAATAAAATATAAACGTCATTTAAATTACTAAAGTTGCGAATTTAGATAACTGGTCCAAAACGTCCTGATAATATTAGTATTTTCTTTATCTTTTTTCACACTTTTAATTTTGCATTATGTTTTTTCCATGCCTTTTTTCGGTGTTCTTTTTTTAAATCAAAATCGTCTATTTTATATACATACTTTGGGATATAAAGTATTTAAGCTAATCATACTTTTATTTTATTATCTAAACTTATTGTAATCAGATCTTAGATATGGTATTTTCATTACATTCAAAATTAAATGCCTTCCATCTAAGTAAATAAACTATTAAAAAGTAAACATAATGAAATTGAGAACATAATAACAATCAAATTCTAATTCAATAATTTTACAATAATATCAATCACAATCAATTTTTTTTTTTTTTTTGCTTTCTTGGTCTTCTTCCATACTAAAATCTTCATCTTCTTTTTTTATCAATGAAAGCAGTAAGATTCTTCATCACTAATCCCGTAAGATTAATTGCTCATGTTTGCCATAGTTATGTAATATGTAAGGATAAATACGTATGAATAAGTATATAAATATATCTAATATTTGGCTCAGATACAAAAAAGTATTATCAATAAATGGCAAATTTGTGGGATAATATATTCTCAACTGTCAATCCAACTATATAAGAAATTATTCTCTAGTCATGAAAGAAAGAAAAGTATTTGTAGTAATTAGATAGACACATTAAATATTATCTATGTATAAAAAAATCTACCACATACATTATATTAATCACATAACAGGAAGACAATAATAGGAGTATAATAGAGAACTACCCAAAAACTACCAATGTATAAAATTAGTAATAAATAGAAAAGAATTTTATAAAAAGAATTCGGGAAAAGGCATTTAAAATAGAAACATACGAAATTAAAATTTATGTATAAAAATATAAATCAAACTATAAGAATGAAGAAAAAAAAGAGAAAACAGTTTGAAAATACACGAAGAATTAGGCAAAAAGTATCACGTGTATAAAATTAATTTAAAAAAGAAAACAATTTTCAAGGAGATTGGTAAAATGCACTTAAAAATGAAATATATAAAATTAGAACTTAGCAAGAAGAAAAATAGCTTGATATTAAAATTTTGTTATTAAAACTTAATTTTTTTTTTTTGAAAACAGAAAATAGGAATCAATATACACAACAATTTTTGGCCAGTTGATATATTACTCCGTAGGATAAATAAATAAAAACAATCATCGTTGTCAAACATATAGGGAACCTTAAAAGATAATAAAAAGAAAAGACTTGAACAGAACTGAAAAAGAGGAAGAAAAGAAAAAACAAAAGAGAAGGTTGAGTGAAAACATTTAAGAGGAAACCAAACACAATTAATAAAGACAAAAAATAGGAGATAAAAAAGCTTGATCATATAGAAAATGCTAGAAAAAAATGAAAAAAGATTTAAACAGATCTTAGAAAGAGAAACAGAAAGCTGAACTCAAGCGTTTAGCAGGATATCTAACACAATTAATAAAGACAAAAATTGATAGGCACAAAGGCTTGGTTAGAAGACTTACTAAGAGGATAAAAGGAAAAAAGAGACCAAATATAGGAAGATTAAAAGGATTGTGAAAGCACTCTATAGTATTTTATACAAAAACAAAGAAATAAAGATTTAGACAGAGGAAAAGCAAAATAAATAGTACATATTAACTAATGACATAACAGAAGATAAACAGATCCACAACCATCAGCCGTTAATAAAATAGATCAACATCAAAAATATATAATATTTAATACAACAATAAATAAGTAAATGTTCTAACAATATACAAACAGAGCATAGAAACTAGCAATATTTAATAAAACATATCAAAGTGCATAACATTTAATGTAACGACAAATGAGTAAATGTTCTAACCGTATACAAGCAGAGCATAAAATAGATAATAATGAACAACAGAACAACATATAGTTATAACTTCAATTAAAAAATAAAAAATAAAGATCACAAAAGATAGCAAAAATTTATAATACTTGAATCGCTCTGAAAAACATCCCTTGAAACCACTTTAGCAAGCCAGAAATTATATAAACAGCAACAAACAGGGTAAAAGCATAATAAATATAGTCAAAGAAGATAACAGTAAACTCAGTGAGTTTGGTAAGAACGAAAATGAAAATAAGCAAGATATAGAAATTGTGGTAAATACCTACAATATATATATATATATATATATATATATATATAAGCAAACATCAGTTAAAACAATATATAAACTATTAAAACAAAAACAAAAACACATGGCAATATCTAAATAGAACACGTAGTAAAAAGAAACGTATAAAGGAAAAAAATAAAAACAGAAACTTAAGCAGCACGAAAATTCGAAATAAACAAAAAGTGAACAAAAGTAATATGTTATATTAACTTATAGAAAAAACTTTTAAAATGTATAGAAGGAAAATATCCTAATTTCTTTATTGTGATTTCTATTTTTTTAACCTTTTTTTCCAATCTCAATAATGTAAAAATATCAGAACATCATTAAATGGATTTGATTTGTTTAAACAGGTCATAAATCATAAATGAAAATATATAGGTCATCAGAATCAAGAACAAAAATCATCATTAACACAAAAAAAAAAATCTAAAAGAGATAATCTCTATTGAATAATCTAGAAATTAAGAGATATGACAAAATATCTTCAGATTAATACACATACACAGATATACATATATACATATATGTATTAAAGCCTACAATGGAGAATGCAAAAACTAATAAAAGCAGCTAAATGATTAAAAAGCCCAACCAAAATAAGTGAAATATTAAGCCCAATTTCTAAGCTGTAGGATCCAAAATAAAATAACTCATACCAGTCCAAAAATTAAAAGCCCAAATTAACGGCCTAAAATCCAAAACTCCTAAACTACAAAACTAAGAACAAAATAGTTAATATCAATCCAGTAATTAAAAGCCTGGATCAAGGGTCCGAAATCGAAACTAGCTAAAGGACAAACACCTGAAACTAGAGTTGGAAAATATAACCGATGGACCTTTTTATGCCAAACAAAAATCGGCAGGGGAAAAAATAGAGATCAGTTCACGCATAAACAAAGATAAACCTCAAATGGAAAATGATTTAGCACAAAAAATATCACATATAGAAACAATCATAAAAGAACAAAGCTAAAGAAATAATACCAGACAAAGAAAGGAAACTACCATATCAACAAAAAGATCCAAGATAGCCAAAGCGCAGTAGAATTTACATATAAACTATCAGATCTAGGTCAACAAACCAAAGGCCATAGAATAGAGGATAAGAGAAGGGAAAAGAATAGCCCAAATCGAAGAACAACCAAAGGAAAAGGGGAAAAAATAAGAGGTTAAAAAGAGACTAAAGATTGAGTAAAAAAAGGGGGAACCATGATTAAAGACAATATAAATCAAGCAAAGAGAATGAAAAAGATAAGAGACTAACGAGCTAAAGACGAAAGAATAGAGGATAAGAGAGGGAAAAAAACCCAAATCCGAGGACACTGAGATGAACCACCAAAAAACAAAGAGGATTAAGAGTTTAAAAACAAAGAAATGACCAAAACAAAGAGGAGGGAGGTATCATTTGGAACAAAGGAAAGAGGAAGGCATCAAGAACA
>JXTB01000428.1:191233-204331 GCA_002914805.1 Parasponia andersonii
TGTACGAGAGTATAGGAACATATGTATATGGATTATATATGTATATATATTATGGGACCCGTTCCCAAATCATACATCACGTGGACGATTAAGTGGCGGAACAGGTCACAAACAGGGCACACCGTCCGACATGTGTCGAGAGTGACTAGCTAAAGGCCATGCGAGTCGCACGTGGTACCACATCGGCCATTGGGCTGTCCGAGGTTAGGGCCGAGCCCATCCCAGACCCTGGATGGACTCGGCCTAGTCCGATTCTTACCTCGACGGCTGGGGGTCGGAAGCCCCAAGGGTCTTCCAATAGAGTACAAGAGAAAGCAACTCACAGCTCCAGACCCAGATAGAGCATTTAATGCGATCTTGAGTAGGTGTGCGCAGGGGGCAAGCCGTCCTGACAGAATGACGATTTGTCCAAATCTCGCTCCTGATAGACTCGAACCATAGGGGACGGCGGAAACTAGGCTACAGCGGTGCAGGGGGGATCACGGTAATCTTGGTCCGTGACCTCTGAAGTAAGTCTTGACGAAAAAGGTATTCGGTCCTGAGATTGAGAACCAGGAGGTTCACAATTTCAGGACTATATATATATGAGCCATGCGTCCCCAAAAAAGGAGGCATATACGCATATGAAAAAGAAGTATTTTAAAAAAAAGTTTATAAGTAAGAGAAAAGACATACTCATACAGAGAAAAACTGAATCTTTGCTACTCAATCTCAGGGATAAATATCTGACTTAAGCATCGGAGAGTCTTTGCAGGTGGCCACCCCCGCCTCTCCGACCCTCCCGTAGCCGGGAGCATTTTGGGATATCAAGGATACGAAGACAGTTGGAAGGTGTAATATCAACAGTTCAGCGACACGTGGATAGTTGGTGGAAACCGCTCCAACAGTTTGGTGGCGTCTGTGGGAACCCATTTCTTCTTTGAGTGCGAGAGGAAGAGTCGGAGTCTCACGATCGCACTCTCCCCGAACAAGAAGCTATATAGTATTAGAAGATGGCACCTTCAAGAATAACAACCAGAAGCACATGTCCCGACGCTGAAGGAAGCTCCCAGGGAGCACAACTTGGACTGGAGTAAAAGCTGGACCAGATGTTCGCCGTACTGGCAGAAGCAGGCCGGAAAGTAGAGATCGCCCACGAGGCCTTCATGGGTTTAAAAGATGAAGTCGTGGAGGTGCGCAGGGATAACGCCCGCCTCGAGGGGCTGCTGGCAAGCGAAGCCAGGAGCGAGCGAAGGGAAGATTTCGACACAGAAGTCCAACAAGAGACCGAGGGCCAACCGCCCCATCCCGATCACGGATGCAGGGAGAGCAACAAAGTCAAACAATATCGTTCTGAGCCGGAGCAGCGGTAGCCAGAAGACACCTAGAAAGCCTTGAAGGGATGCTTCCTAACTGGAAGCAAGAAATGATGGCAGAGCTGAGTAAGAGGCTTGGGGCCCATCACAGCCAGACCCCTGATGACCTGGCTTAGCAAACTGTGCGAGGGATCGGCCGAACGGCCTTCGCCGATTGGATCCAAATGGAACCCTAGTCGAGAGACTTCACTACTCCAACCTTCAGGCCGTTCGAGGGGAAAACCAACCTCCTCAATCACATATATCATTTTCAGTAGAAGATGGCCTTGGAAACTAGGGATGAAGCTGTAACCTGTAAGGTCTTCTCCACAACCCTGGCAGGACCAGCCCTATTATGGTTCAGACAGCTCCCAGAGAAATCTATAAACAGGTTCAAAGATTTCTACAAACTTTTCTTGAAGCAGTACGCGGGTGCCCGGAGGTAGCAGAAAACCATGCGAGACCTTGACCGGCTGGAACAAACCGTAAACGAATCTCCGAAAGAATACCTGATGCGTTTCCTAGAGGTGATGTCCCTAGTGCACAACGCCGATTCGGTCCAAGCCGCGAGCTCGCTCGTTAGTGGCCTGCAACCAGGATCGATGCTGTCGGACCACCTACTCTTGAACCTTCTGTACGATATGGTAGACGTCCAGGCCAAGTTAGAAGGGGTATTTAGGGTATTGGAAAGCCGCCAGAAAACACCCAAGGCATCCGTCGTGATAATAACAGTGCCGGCATAAGCCCCGTCTCCGTAAGGGGTAAAGAGGCCTGTGCCAGACCGATGGCTGATTCTAAAACAGGAAGCCCCCACCCAGGGCAGTCAAGAAGGTGGCAAGAGGAGGAAGGTGTCCCGTGACCTACTATCGAAGTACGAGCTCAACACGTCGATTGATGTGATCTATCTCCAAAACAAGGACATGGGCATTTTTAAAGACCCGGCCAAATCCGGCATTCCTGAGCACATGAAAAACAGGAATAGGTACTGCCAATTTCACAAAGATCACGGACATGACACCATCTACTGCCACAACCTCTATACATAGGTCATGGTGGTGACTCATGCCGGTAAATTGAAGCAGGATGTAAAGACTGGCGGAATCCAGCCACGGGAAGACGCCATTAGGCCCGAAAAAGGCAAGCAGACCCAGGCCTCCGGGTCAGGAGACCAGGCCTTGAGGATAGTGCCGACCATCGTGGGTAGACTCGAGCAGACCCAAGGTCGGGAAGAGAAGGAAAAGTACCTAAGAAAAACCGAGGAGAGGGTGAAGCGCCTGAGGGGGATGGGACATTCCGTGAACCATTTGAGGGTGGGTGAAAGCTGCGTCTCCACTGCCCCCATCGCCTTCACCCAGCAAGAATTGACCACGGTACGCCTGCCACACGATGACCCCCTGGTGATTAAGTTACAGATCGACTCTGCGTTGGTCGGAAGGGTCCTAATCGACGGTGGAAGTAGCGTCGATATCTTGTTCCTCAGCACGTTCGAGAATATGGGCCTGAATCAGAACGTGCTCAGACCGACCTGTCAGTCGCTGTTCGCTTTTGATAGTACCAAGGTCAGCCCCTTGGGCATTGTGACTTGAAGGTCTGTGCAGCGGAGATATGCTTGGACGTGGACTTCGTCATTATCGACTGCCCGTCCTCCTTCAACGTCATCATGGGGAGAGGATGGATCCACGCCATGCATGGAGTCGCCTCCACCCTCCATGAGGTCTTAAGATGTCAATCAAAGGATAGTACCTATACGATAGACATCAAAGGAGATCAGGCCTCTGCGAGGAAATATTTTTCAGCAGCCCTGAAGGGACCCAGTGCGAGTACGAACGCTCCGACGGGGGATGAATAGCAATCAAAGGACCGCCTACCAGCATACATAAAACAGATCGAGGAGGAGTCTAACGGACCAGAGTCTACGATTGAGGAGCTAGTGGCAGTCCCTTTGAAAGAGGTAGAGCCGACGAAGGTAATATTAGTCGGGGCCCAATTACCCGAAGAAGAAAAGAACGAGCTGTTGGGATTCCTGAGGCAGAACCAAGACGTCTTCGCTTAGTCCCACGACGACATGCCCGGGATTGACCCCGCGCATGCCTGTCACCAGTTGAACATAAATCCAAATTTTCCTTCGGTTAGGCAGAGGCCCCGAAGATTCGCGCCAGGGAAAAATCGGGCGATCAACAAGGAGGTAGAGACGTTGTTGGAAAACGGCCTAATCATGGAATGCGTATACCCGTCTTGGATCTCCAACCCGGTGGTAGTGAAGAAGAAGAACGGCGACGACTAAACTTGTATAGACTTTACCAACTTGAATAAGGCTTGCCTGAAGGATAGCTTCCCCTTGCCAAAGATCGACCAGATGGTATACGCAACGGCAGGATTCGACAGAATGAGTTTTTTGGATGCCTACTCGGGGTACAACCAGATATCCCTGTACGAGGAAGACCAGATCCACATGGCATTTATCACGGAGCGAGGCCTGTACTGTTACAGACACATGCCGTTTGGTTTGAAGAATGTGGGGGCGACCTACCAGAGGCTCATGAATAAAATGTTCGCTGGACAGCTAGGGAAAACTATGGAAGTTTATATCGATGATATGGTCGTAAAGAGCAGAGAAGCTTCGGGTTATCTGGGACATTTGGACGAGTGTTTCTAGATTCTGAGGCAATACCAGATGCATCTGAACCCCAAGAAATGTGCGTTCGGGGTGTCTTCCGGCCAATTCCTGGGGCACATCGTAAGCAGAAGGGGTATCGAGTCCAACCCTACCCAGTTGTCCTCTATCACAGACGTGCAGAAACCCTCGACTATTCGGGAAGTCCAGCGCCTAGTCGGGAAGATAGCCGCCCTCAGCCGGTTCGTCTCCAAGATGTCTGACCGATGCAAGCCCTTTTTCCAGTGCATAAAGAGAAGCTCCACTATTGCTTGGGGGGAGGAATAGGATAAGGCACTGACAGACCTCAAGCTGTACCTAAGTCACCCGCCTATCCTGGCTTCCCCGGCAGAGGGGGAACACCTGTACGCTTATTTAGTAGTATCCGAAATAGCGATCAGCGCCGTACTATTCGTCGAGGAAGACAGCAAGCAGAAGCCGGTATTTTATACAAGCCGCATGCTCCTGGACGCCGAGAAGCGATATAGTATGGCGGAGAAACTGTTCCTCACTCTGGTCAATGCTAAGAAGAGACTCAGGCAATACTTTGAAGCATACTCTGTTACCGTGTACACGGATTTCCCCATCCGGCAGATCTTGGCTAAACCAGACCTATCAGGGCGACTAACCAAGTGGGCCATTGAACTGGGGATATATAACATCGAGTATCAGCCCCGAGTAGCGAAGAATGGGCAGGTCATAGTGGATTTCCTGGTGGAAATCAAATCTTTCGGCGAGCTGCATGATCCGCTTCAAACGTCTCAGCCTCGCCACCCTTTAGCCTAGACCCTCTACATTGACAGATCCACGAATGCCTCGGGGTCAGGTATCAGGATAGTCCTGCAGACCCCGACAGAACTCAGAGTAGAGAAAGCCTTGAGGCTCAGCTTCCAAGCCACGAACAATGAGGCGGAGTATGAGGTCCTACTGCAAGGCCTTGAACTGGCCCTGTATTTCGGAGTAGAGAGCATCACAGTAATGACCGACTCGCAGTTGGTCGTTGGTCAGATCAGGGGAGACTTCGAAGTAAAAGAGCCGAGATTACACAGGTACTTTTCCAAAGTAATGGGGGTGAAAGCCCGCTTTAGCAGCTTTAATATCGAACAGATTCCCATAGAGATGAACTAGAAGGTCGATGGGCTAGCTAAGAGCATGTCGACCGGAGGAACGGGACACGCAGTGATTCTCCTAGAGGACAAGTTTACAGAGGACCCCCCGGAGACCCCGCACATCATGTATTTGCAGCCAGCCCCGCAGACGAAGGATGGATGAAACCCATCACCCAGTATTTGGCATTGGGGAACCTACCCGTAGATCCCCAGGAAGTGAGATCGATCAGGCTGAAAGCTGCTAGATACTCGATGGTGGGGGAACAACTATATAGGAGATTGACAATGGGGCCGATGCTGCGGTGTGTAGGTCCCATCGAAGCGCAGAAACTCATGAAAGAAATCCACGAGGGAGTATGCGGCAACCACTCTGGCGGATGTAGCCTCACCCACAAGGCTCTGACGGCCGGATACTTCTGGCCATACATGATGACAGAGGTGGCCCAGTTTGTCAAAAAATGTGATAAGTGCCAGAGGTTCGCCCCCATGAAATGCCAACCTGTGAAGGATCTCCATTCGAACATAACGCCCTGGCCATTCGCCAAGTGGGGTTTGAATATCGTCGGAGAGCTCCCCATAAGTCCAAGGGGAAGAAGGTACGTCCTGCTGGCCATATATTATTTCACCAAATGGGTAGAGGCTGAAGCCTACGCGACCGTAAACAAAGCAGACACAATTAACTTCATTTGGAAAAATATAATCTGTCGATACGGGATTCCGAAAGAGATACACGCCGATCATGGCACACAGTTCCAAAATGCTAAGCTCAAGGAGTTGTGCGAGCTGTATGATATAAGGCTCAGTTTCTCTTCCGTGAACTATCCTCAGGGGAACGGCCAAGCAGAGGCAACAAACAAAGCCATATTCAGCAATATCAAAAAGAACTTGCAGAAGGCTAAAAGCAGGTGGTTAGAAGAGCTACCGGCTGTTGTGTGGGCCCATCGAACCATGGAGCAGAGGTCGACTGGGTGAACGCCATTCGCTATGGTCTATGGATCAGAGGCTGTGATCCCACCGAGGTCGGCCTCCCGACCCTTCGCTCCGAAGTGGTAAGAGATGTCTTCTTAAATGAACGGTAGCTAAGCCACAACACAGACCTCCTGGAAGAAACGAGAAACATGGCTTTGGTCCACCTGGCTTCATACCACCAGCAGGCTAGGTCCTACTACGCAAAGAAGGTTAGTGCTCGACGATTCAACGTCGGGGATTGGGCCTTGAAAGTCAGAACAGGGAATTCCTCGAAACTAGACTCCAATTGGATCGAACCTTATGAGATGATCAATGCACTTGACAATGATGCGTATGTCCTGAAAGAACTCAAGACCGAAAAAGACTTGCCGAGCATGTGGAACGCTCAGCACTTGAAAAAGTATCACGTGTGAGACACGTGCATATGATGTAAGACCCACGTGAATGCTTATGTTATTGAAAAGCATAAATCCAAAACAGGTTAAGTTTCCTTTTTGCCGTATGGATTTATCTTTTGGACTGCTATCGAAAAGGGGTCTGCCCATAGTGGCAGACCCCACACACTATTCACGTGTGAGACACATGCATATGATGTAAGACCCACGTGAATGCTTATATTATTGGAAAGCTTAAATCCAAAACAGGTTAAGTTCCCTTTTTGCTGCATGGATTTATCTTTTGGATTGATATGAAAAAGGGGTCTGCCCACAGTGGTAGACCCCGTGCACTATTCATGCAATCAACGATCGTACTATGGGGATCACGTCGCTTGTCGACGACCCGAGAAAACGTACAAAGAGGAAAGAGCTGTGCAACCGAAAACTTGCTAGCAGACCTCGAAAGCGATCGTACTATGGGGATCACGTCGCTTGTCGATAACCCAAGAAAACGTATAAAGAAGAAAGAGCTATGTAACCGAAAACTTAAAACAGACCCTGAAAACGATCGTACTATGGGGATCACATCGCTTGTCGATGACCCGAGAAAATGTACGAAGAGGAAAGATCTGCGCAACCAAAAACTTACCAGCAGACCTCGAAAATGATCGTACTATGGGAACCACATCGTGCAATAAAATTCTTGTCGATGGCCCGAGAAAACATACAAAGAGGAAAGAGCTGCGCAACCAAGAACCTGCCAGCAGACCTCGAAAACAATCGTACTATGGGGATCACATCGTGTAATAAAATCCTTGCCGATGGCCCGAGAAAATGTACGAAGAAGGAAGAGTCGCGCAGCGAAAATTTACGACCTGCCCCAAAAGGAAAGCACGGGTCAAGGTCTACCCGTTGGAAGCGAACCCTCCCAGACAACATTTTAGCAGCATGCAAAGCAAAGGTTGGAGAGGTCAGGGTCTACCTGTTGGAAGCAGACCCCATCCAGACAAAGTTTTAGCCCCATGTAAAGGAAAGGTTAAAGGGGTCAGGGTCTACCCGTTGGAAGTAGACCTTCCCCAAATAACATTTTATTATGCACACACCAGGTACTAAGACAGAAGTTAAAATCGGACCCTGTTTATTATTTCCAAAAAATACAAAGGGAACGATCGACGAGGACGTGCACCCAAAAGTTCTATCTGTGAAAAGCGGGTCTTGGACGGACTCGCAGAGATACGTCAGAGTGGTAATGCCCAGTCTGCTCCTGATGAGAGCCGAGCCCGGGCCTCTTCCTCTACAGCGATGGATCTAGACAGTGATTAACCAGCCCCTGGAGCAGATTCCGAGTGCGGTCCCATTTAGGGTCGAAGAAGTCCAGCCACACGCGTGGGTCGAACTCTGCCAAGATAAGTCATAACAGAAGTTATATCTCCTTAGATTCTGATGGGCCAGAGCTAACATCCCTATCTTCGGAACGAATCTCGTCGATTATAGCTCGAGGAGGACTTACTAATAACTCAAAATCATGTACGACTGATTCCAGACGGTTACAACACGGGTCAACTTTACCCCGGACGCGGTCAATAAAGAAAAAGAGAATAGACTAAGGAGAATTGCACTGTTCTTATTATTTATACAGAAGGTTACAACGAGAGTCAACTTTACAAATATACAAAATTAGGGACCCTAATTAACTCCGGCTAGGGGAGCGCAGCCAGTTCTGGCACTTGGACCAGCCCTGGTGGAGGGTGGTGTACCAGGGTCGGAGTCGTCGCTGGATAAAATGACTGCACCAGACCCTTCACCAGTTAAAGCCCCAAGACTAGACTGACCGCCAGGGACTTTCGAAGTTTGATTTGGCGGACCGGAAATGGGGATAAGCTCTTTGGCAATAGAGGCAGATGTAGAGGGCCCGTCCTTTTCCTTGGCAAGCATCTTCAGCACGTCAGTGGAGCACGCGATGTTGATCCTATCCCCAAGCTCCTGCATGTAGTACTTGACGGAATAGTGGTCTCTCTTGACACCTTTCTGCTCGTCAAACTGGTCTGGCGTTTCCACCTCCGCGTGGCCTTCGAATTCCCTGTTCTCCCAATCAGACTTGTAACTTTCTACAGAAAGGATATCCACCTGCCTCTGATACCTCGTTTTTAGTTTTTTTGCGTCCGCTAGTCTATCCCTCAGCGCCGTCAGCCTCAGCTCCGTCTGCCACTGCGATAAGTCGACCAAAATGGCATTAATATCAGCAAGGTCTTCGCTGTGCTTGTGAGACAACTCTATTTGAGCCCCCATCAATTTTACGTGGTCCTAGAAAAGATGTCGGCTTACCTCATTTGACCGGTCGAGTCTGCATTGCAGAGAATGGGCCTCTAGTTTGGCTATGGCTTCGGCTTTCCTCGCCTCTTTAGCGTCATCAACGGCCCTATCAAGAGCGAGGAAGGCCAGCCCCATCTCTGCCCCAGCACTCTGCAGCTCTTGCTCCTTGACCTTGAGCTCGGTTTGGGCCAGTCTGACAGCCTCAGATTGAGCAAGCCCATCGGCCTCCGCTTCGGCCAGTCTCACAGCTAGCTCCTCGCGCCTGACCCTCTCGATACTCAGGGCGTGAGCCACCGCGCTGCTGACCCTAGCCTCATCGAGGCTCTGATATAAGTTGAAGTCAGTCCTTAACTTAGCAAGGGCAGCCTCGCTGTGCTCGGCCAATACAGAGCGGGAGTTTAACTCCTCGGTCAGGGCCCTGACGTGAGAGGAATAGAAAGACCGGATGGTGGCTAGCTGCAAGATAAATAAGAAAAGTCAGCGTCTAGCAAGGATGCTGAGAAGTATGGAGGCAATCAGACGAGCCAAACCTGCGTGAAGGTACGGCTAGCGACGAGCTCGACGTTCTCCAAGGAGAGCGCCTCTAGCTCGGGTTCTGCGGCTGGACCCTCTCTTTGGGCATTGTCCGCATCTGCAGAATGTGACTCCACCCTGCCAACCATGAGGACACCCTCTCCCTCGACTGGGCACGCCCCCGAAGCAGCAGTGGCAGGGACGGAGGAAAGCTGGGGGCCGCCGAGAGCGCCGTTGATGATGGCGGGAGGCGGTGCATCCCCTCCTGACGGGCCGCTACGCATGGACCTTCTTCTCCTCAGAAGGGTCAATGTATCCCCGTCGTCATCACTGTCAGACGAGGGGGTAGCCCTGCCCCTCTTCTCCACCGGGCCTCTTCTTCTTTAGATGAGCCGACCTCGTGGCGCCACTTTATTGGGATCGGATGAGGGGAAAACAGCCGAGATTTCAACCTCGGAGCTGCCCCACTGAGCTCAGCGATCTCCCTACCGAGGCAAGCAGCAACTGACCCCGCCCTTGTTTTCGAACCGGAGTCGGGAGTGGAAGAGGTTGGAGCAGCAGACCCCTCGGGAAGGCTCAGGGGCATCCCCTTGCTATATACTACCCGTGCGGCCGACGTTTCCCCAGACGGAGGTCCGCTTGCATCAGAGCGGGGTACCACGGGCACTTCATCCTCTGAAGACACCACGAGACGCTGACCAGCGGTTTCCTTGGGGCGAGCCTTATGCCTAGCGGTACCCCCTTTGACGGGAGAGGGGTCTGCCGAGGGGCCCGTCTCAGAACCTGTAAAGAACAAGCAACATGGCCAGATCACAGCCATAACCCAATAGACGAAGCTCAAGGATGCAGAAATGAACCCACCTCTAGCCCTCTTAGGGGCGGCGGCTTCCTCCCTACGGAGCCTGACGTACTCTTCAGCAATGAGCCTCACGGCCTCTTCGAGCTCGTGGCTGGTCGGCGCCACCAGGTCATTGGAACCTGCCAACTGGCTTGAAGCCGTAACCTGATGACCCACTATGGCGATGCGATCGTGCTCGTCCTAGCGGAATCGGTTCAGGGCAGAGGCATCAATTCAGCTCCGTAGGTGCTTCGTGATAACCCAGGTGTCCAGAGGGAAGGGAAGGTATGAAACCATCATGGGCATCATATTCATCACCTGGGGATTGAGGGCGGCCTGGATGTGTCAGCAGTCCCCAGGAGATCCGAAGATGACGATCCCTTCCAGGCTTTTGAGCCGCCTCGCCGAAAAATGCGGCTCGAACTTGTTTTCTTCTGCAGAGGCTGCACAAGACAAAATAATGTGAGCAATAACAGACGAAGAGAACGCAGACCCGAAGATCACGACCTAGTACTTACTCTGCAGGAAAACTGAGGGAATTTAGAAGTGCTCTCCATTCACCCAAGGGGAGCACCACGCCCCTCCAACGGCGTATAGCCTAGAGTGGGAGTCCCATTGCTTGTCCGACCTCGGCAAGCCCCAGAAAATGTGATGTACCGGGAGCGGTTGAAGGTAAAAGGTGGGGTAGGAGCTCTTTTTGGGGATGAGGGTGAGTTTGTAAGCATAAAAGACCACCTCCAGGTCGATATGCAGGTTATAAAGAACTGACAGGGCGGAGAACCCTATCAGAATCATGACCCCGTTTGCATTTAACTACATCGGGTGGATCCCCGTCAAAGCGAAGAACTAGTGGATCAGAGGAGGAAGAGGGAATCGCAGCCATTCCAGATGTTTTCTTCCCAAAATAATGGAGCCTTCAAAGGCAGAGGGACGTAGATACCAATCTGCAGGGCCCTCGACCATTTGTAGCGTGACTCCGCCGGGGAGGCAGAGCTATCTCCTCAGTAAATCCAACTCCGAGTCCACGACGGGGCACAATTCTTGATCTTGATTCAAGGCCATCGTTCTGGATACGATCGAAAGAACAAAAGTCTCTAGAAAGGGGAGAAGTCAGAAACCCTAAGATTTTACAAGGTTTGAATAATTGAAGATTTTAGTAAAGTAGCAAATGAGCGTAAATGCGGCTTTTATAGAGGGGGAGCCGAAGAGTTTTTCTGGAAAAGGGCAG
The DNA here is from genome assembly GCA_002914805.1 of Parasponia andersonii. NCBI lineage: Eukaryota > Viridiplantae > Streptophyta > Magnoliopsida > Rosales > Cannabaceae > Trema > Trema andersonii. The sequence continues at coordinate 202,568 of JXTB01000428.1, forward strand.
AGCAAGGGAGACCGAACCGTCGGAACTTCGAAATTTAAAATTTTTTTTTGATATGGGATGGTATGCCTCCACATCGGCAAGGGGGAGCCATGTGTATCCCTCAAATTGGAAGAACGGAGAAACAATTTCCCCACTTGATGGATACGAATCCATCAAGTAGGGAAATAGGGGCAGTTATGGGACCCGTTCCTAAATCATATACTACGTGGACGATTAAGTGGCGGAACAGGTCACAAACAGGGCACACCGTCCGATATGTGTCGAGAGTGACTAGCTAAAGGCCATGCGAGTCGTACGTGGTACCACATCGGCCATTGGGCTGTCCGAGGTTAGGGCCGAGCCCATCCCAGACCCTGGATGGACTCGGCCCAGTCCGATTCTTACCTCGATAGTTGGGGGTCAGAAGCTCCAAGGGTCTTCCACCAGAGTACAATGGAAAGCAACTCACAGCTCAGACCCAGACAGAGCATTTAATGCGATCTTGAGTAGGTGTGCGCAGGACGCAAGCCGTCCTGACAGAACGGCGATTTATCCAAATCTCGCCCTTGACAGACTCGAGCCATAGGGGACGGCGAAAACTAGGCTACAGCGGTGCAGGGGGGATCACGGTAATCTCGGCCTGTGACCTCTGGAGTAAGTCTTGACAAAAAAGGTACTCGATCCTGAGATTGAGAACCAGGAGGTTCACAATTTTAGGACTATATATATATGAGCCATGCGTCCCCAAAAAAGGAGGCATGTACGCATATGAAAAAGAAGTATTTTAAAAAAAAGTTTATAAGCAAGAGAAAAGACATACTCATACAGAGAAAAACTGAATCTTTGCTACTCAATCTCAGGGATAAATATCTGATTTAAGCGTCGGAGAGTCTTTGTAGGTGGTCACCCCTACCTCTCCGACCCTCCCGTAGCCAGGAGCATTTTGGGATAACAAGAATACGAAGACAGTTAGAAAATATAACATCAGCAGTTCAGCGACATGTGGATAACTGGTAGAAACCGCTCCAATATATATATATATATATATATATATATATGATACAGGAAGATGGATACGAGCCTCAGATCGGACAACATGGAGATGATGGGATATTAGGAGTTTATTAACAAAAAGACTAATAAGGGAGTGATGGTGGATCTGTACTAAACCCGGAGAGAGAAATGGTTTTCAGGAATGTGAATAATATATGAATAAAGCAAGAGGGAGAATAGTTGCTGCTTGTTATCTCATACAAAAGGGACATGTGCCTATATATGTATAGGTGTTGCAAACGGTGAAGAGGTGTAGTTGAGCTCACAGGCTCATCGTAAGTTTTCTCTTGTTTATTTTAGCATTGACACGTCACATTTTATCAATTCTATATTATATAATTATCATATAATTTGTGATTACATTTTCTTAATCGATTCTATATTATATAATTATCATATAATTTGTGATTACATTTTCTTAATCGATTCTATATTATATAATTATCATATAATTTGTGATTTAATAATTTTAATTAGTGATTAATTATAAAACTTTTATCGCACCCCTAAACAGGGCTAAATGAGACAGATGGAAAGTTCAAATGCCAAAATAGGGACGTTTTAGAATTTAGAGGCCGAAATAACACTCAGGTAATAGTTCAAGGCCAAATATGAGATTAACCCAATTTGTTTTACTATGTGAAGGAACGGAGAATTGTCAATAGGAAGACACGTTCCTTGGAAGTTGCATATAGGTACATGGACAAATAAATACTTCCCCCAGCAAGAAGG
>JXTB01000428.1:206067-220321 GCA_002914805.1 Parasponia andersonii
TTAATTAACCCCAAGATATATACTTGGTTTAACTTAATTTTGTTCGAGTTGTGGAGGGTGAGTCTTTGATACATGAAAACTATATATATATATATATATGCGCGCGCGTGTGTGTGGCGGCTGGTGTGGTGTGGTGAAGTGATAAGCAATGACGCAAGATATGAAAATTTTATCATTTCAAAAGTGCTTTTTTGAAATTAGTACGGAGGACTAATATCATTGGTTTTACTTCATAAATTACAAACAAGTTATTTTGGATCATTGCATAGGTCAGGACTCATGTCTCATCATAGAAACCTTTTTTTTTTTTTTTTTCCTCAATTGACGGTGGAATATTGCTAAAAGTAACACGTGGCTGAAAGTTAACAACATGGAGTGTAAATCCCATTTTTTAAGAGTAGAATTTGATCATATTTAAAAAAAAAATTAAGAAATAGATTATATATATATCCCACTCATTCTCTCTCTTCCTCATCCAATTCCCCCTTCCCGCTGCTCTTTCTCTTCCTCGTTGACGGCCGAAGATCGGGACTAGCCGTAATCGCCGCCCCGAACGTCATCCGGCCTACCAATCAGCCGGTGTTGCCTCGCCGTGCCGTTAGGGTGCCCTGCCGCTGGTCCCGCGAAGCCGCTGAGCTCTTCCCGTTAGAAAATGCCATTTTTGGCCGTTTAGAACTTTTCATCACTAACGCCGTTTCGAACCATTTTAGTCTATGTTCTGGGGCTTGTTGGGTACGTATCATCGAAAGGAATCTCAAAGTATATATTTCACGATTTTATTTTGCCCGAATTAAAAGTTGTAATTTTTGGATATTTTGAGTTTCGAATTTTAGTTTTCGATCCGACTGTTAGATTATGTTTTTGATGTCATTTTTGGAATTTACTCGAAAAATAGAGAATTTTGATATATATTGACCATATTTGGTGACTAATACGAAAATCGATATCTAACGGCTTAGATTTTGTCTAGTTTTATGTGGCACTAGTTTAGTATCGGTGCGGATCCGAATTTGTTGAGTTATATGTTTAACTTAGTTATTTTGGGTATTAGGAATTTAATGACGAGGTACGTTCATTGATTTAAAGCTCCGTTCAGAAGTTGATTTTTCCTAAGTGAGCGATCTAGGGGGTAGAATTGGTTTCCGACCCTCCGAATGATCATCCAATCGGCAGCTTGAGGATCCAATAGCGTGGTATCGCTATTTTAGTGAGGTAGAGATTCAATTACCTCTATTTTACATCGTTTTCAATTAAAATTTAATTTCTGCAACACGTGATGACAAACGTGATTTTGAACTGTTTTGGGATATATGTTATGGAATTGAATTAGATTATATATATTGGATTGCTCTGGGACTTTTCTAAATGCAGGTTATTTTTTAATATGTTAAAATGGAATTGTTGTGTTACCCATTTTTCTATAAAATTTAATTAACTATTTTATTAAAAACCAGAGCATTATTTGAACTTAAATTACTGCATGACTACTTTTACATATCAATTCAGAATACACGTGTCATAGGATCACACATGAGTTCTAAGTTAGCATCATAAGGATCGTGAACTCGTGCAAGGTATTTCTTCTGATTATCTCCTTATTTGACAGGCGTAGGCAATGTGATTGCTCCTCCAGGTATGGTAGGTGACACACAAGTGTCTCTGTGTTAAGCTAAGTGTTAGGCAGGCTGTATGGCACATATAGTGCCAAAATCTTAGTTTCCATTGATGAGAGGTGGTGAACTCATGGGTATGGGTAGATTTATGTTATGTGTTTATGGATTGATTGATTTTCAGATATTATACTTTTTGTATATCTATATATAGGTATGTGCATACGAACTATTGATTTTGGATAATATGTTTATATATATATACGGACTATCAGCTTTGGAAATGGATATGTATAAATATATATATGGTTTTGCAAAAAGATATTTTGGATTAAATTAACCATGCAGGGACTTTTCATCACTAAAAAAGTTTTTAAATGAGGTAACAGCTTTCCTACTAAGCTTTTGAGCTCACCCCCTTCTATTTTTCCTTCATTTTAGATAATTATTCATTCGAGTTAGTTGTCTCGACAGTTAGGCAAGTCGTTTGACTTACGTATGCAGTCTTATTCTTATCCCTCTTCGGTTGGTCATCACAACTTGTTCCATTCTTTTCATTTCTGACTATTTAGTCAAATTTGTTATTTATGCTAAGTGAATGTATGAGGACGTATTTTCTACTATTTCAGGATTTGGTGTATAAATAGGATCCTTTGGTTCCCAAGGAAAATATGTCTAAAGATTTAAGTATTTAGAATTTTGACAAACTTTATAAGTTAAATTTTAGACATTCAGATTAAAGATTTGAAAAATCTATTAAATCAACATTATATTTCTCTTAAGCCAAGATTTGTATAACTTAATTATGTTTTCCTAACATTAAATCAGTGTATTTATTTTTATAAATTAAACTAAATATGTCCCTCTTTTTATATAAAATTTCTAATGATTTAAAGACTAAAATGAAAAATTCAAATATTTATTCTCTTTCAAATTTTACAAATTTTTTATTTTTCTTAATTTACAATCAAAATTTCCAAAAATCATCACCTTAGATTTTGGGTGTCGTGACATGGAGGACCTAACTAAAGTCTTAAAAAAAAAATTCAAGGAATGATCATAGAACAACGATGCCACGAATTTTTCTTTTAAGGTTGGACAAAACAAGACGACTCTTCTGAGGTTGACAGCCAAGTTTTGTTTATTTATTTCGGGAAAGAGGAGGGGGAGGTTTGTTTGGGTTTTGGTTGGGCAAAGGTATTTTGTTTATTTATTTCGGGAAAGAGGAGAGAGAGGGGGGTGGGGGGGGTTTGTGTTTTGGTTGGGCAAGGTAGAAAAAACGTGAAATAATTCTCAGAAATTAAATAGTAAAAACCGAATAAGAGTTAAATTCACTAAAGGACCTTAATTTATAGTCATCAATAATAATAATAATAATAATAGTTTCAGAAATAAAGAAGTATATTACAAAATAGATTTATAATTAATTGAGAGCTAAACGGTATGAAATATATGTTTCGAGGACTGTTATTGAAAATAAAACTAAAACCCTCTCTCCCTCCATTTTTTTCCCTTTTCTTTTCAAATTAGAAAATCCAGTTGAATGCTATAAACAGTATAATTCCTCAAAAGTAATTTTAATTTAGTAAAAGATACTTAGTTTTGTCAATTCATATTTATGAAAGATATATCATGGTGAAATTAGTTACGTTAATTTTTTCCCCTTTGAACCTAAAAGGTTAAGACAATAATTAACTTTACTTATGAACCCGAATTTTATTGTTATAGGTAAAACACTTCCTGTCGTTTGTGCCTACAAAATTGCTGTCGTTTAACCAATTCTTCCCTTTGAGACTCAAAGTTTGCACTTTTGCTGTCACTTATGAACGTCGTGTCAACCTTGGCCGTCGTTTTTATCTTATCGGGGCTTCAGTTTTCAGAAGTTAGTAGTCTTTAAGTACATCAAACGACATTTCGTTTTTACAAATAGACGTCGTTCTTTACCTCTTTTGTGCTGTCTTTTCTTCAAGTTCACAAATCGACATTTTTGACCAATTTGGGTGCCCTTAAACTACATGTCGTTTCTATTTAAATTTCTGCGGTTTAACACTGGGGGCTCGAAATCAAATATATTCTGGGCCTTTTCTTAACACAAAGCCTTTGGACCCAGTTTAACGGAGCCCAGTTTTCCTTTTGGAGCTGACTAAAACGGTGCGTTTTGCTTGCCAATCCAACGTGAGAAAAAGGCGATGGCGAAATGGCCGGGCCTCGCCGCCCCTGCTGCCTCAGCGTGAGAGACTCCTGCAACTCCACGTCCAGAAAACTTTATTCATTCACTTCTCTCTGTTTGGCTGCTCAGAAAACGAAGGAAAATCAGAAAGAAAACTGAAAGTAAGTCATTACTTTCAATCTAAGTCTTATATTTTCCTCTTTTCTGAAAATTACACAATACAGAGGAAAATAGGTATTTTCATCTCCTGTGTACATGTAAGTGTTATCGAAACATTTTATGGTAGTTCTAACCGAGTTTTCTTAAGGTTTTCTTCGTTGTCATCATGAAGACCAGGTGTTCGATGAAAATCCCCTTAGGCAAATTCAAATGATAATGTTAGCACACTCTTACTTCTTTAAGTTGTGATTGTTAGATTCAAAGAAAATGAAAAATCTATAGCGTTTGTTACCTTGTTCGATGAAAAATCTATGATGGACGCACAGGAGTGACAGGACATTGTATAAGAATGACTTGGAATAACAAGACTTGTACAACGAACGTATACACTCGACGTCCTTAGATCCTTAAGTATATCGATAGAGTCAGTAATGAACGAAAACCACAACAAGACAATTTGCACCAACCCTCGTGAACACCGTCGTTACCGACGAGTGTTCTGATCCTGTTCGTCGAAGAGGGCGTTGAAAAGACGACATTCAACCTCATCTCAAATCCCTGGACTTAAACACGGTCCGAATGGCACAGTTTTCATCTCATCCGGAATACCAGACCTTGATAGTAATCTTCTATCACTTATTGAATTTTCTTCTTGATTTGTATCTACTTTCTAATAGTTCTTATGACTTTGGTTTTTTTTTCCCCCCCCCCATGTGTAGAGATTTTAGGTGGTGGTTTTTCTTTGGGAAGCCTAGTTATGGTGATGGAAGATGCAGAAGCACCTCATCATATGCTTTTGCTGAGAAATTTTATGTCTCAAGGACTTGTTCATAGCCAACCTCTTCTTTATGCAAGTCCATGTAAAGACCCTAGAGGATTTCTGGGTACTTTGCCTAGTCCAGGATCAGCCAAAGATAATAAGTCTGGTAATCGTGAGTCTGATAAGGTTGAGTTTCTTTTTCAATCACTTAATTCAATTATATTTGGTTGTTATATGGTGAAAAGTTAATAGCTTCATAGTTTTCTTGGAACATTCAGGAGAAAGGATTAAGGATAGCCTGGCAATACAAAAAGTACTTTGGTGAAAGTCAGCATAATTTGGATAGCCATACAGGTGAGTGTGATTGTAGTTGAATAATTGTGTGGTAATATGCACGTCTCAGGTGGCGCTCAAAATGTGTTCTCTAATGAGAAATGTGACATTAACTATATCTAATTCAACAATTAAGTGGCATTTGGTGCAATATGATGAAGCTATGATATTGTGGTTTGTTGTTAGATGGTAAGCAAGAGTTCTGCAATGATTTTGACTTACGGAAACCCTTGGAGAGGCAATTTCTAATTGGCAAGCAGATAGATTGTGTTAGCACTCAAGATGCTCCTAATCTGGTTGCGCTTCGTGACCGCTGTGCCACATTCTTATCTCAATTTCCAAGGTTGGTCATATATGCTTTCCTGCCCAGATATCTAAGTTCTTTTGTAATGATTCTGGTTTAAGAAGTTCTATTTATTCGAGTTGATTATCCAATCTGTAAGTTAATGTTTTCTGTATATTTTAAAGAAAATGTGTAGGATGTTTTTGCGTGTATGTGGAGTTAAAACACAGCTCATTGAAGTCAATTGAAATTTGATGGAACATAGAAAAATGTGTTTATTATGTGATAGGAATTAGCAGCATTTTTTTAGTGAACAGGAACATCAGAGAAGCTGGGTGCCTTTTCTTTTTTTTCCCCCCCCCCCCTACTAGTAAGTCTACTTGCTTTTTAAATTGTTGTGATCTTTTGTTGTAAATTTAAGTAATCAAAATTGCTGGTAGGTTTTGTGTATGTGTGTTTCTTTTCGTTCTACTACTTGGAAAGTTAATCATTCTCTGTTTCTGATCAGCTTTCAGATTCCTTTCCTGAAAGAATATGTGTGGGAGCATTATTATTTGAGTTGACATAAAAATGATTCATCTAAAGGCATATTGTGGGTGTGACCATGGTTTTTGTTGGTAATCCTATTTTAGTTATAAACTAAAACTTTCTTTTTTCTTCTTGTTTTTGCCAATTCTAGAAACGACGGCAGTGTTTCCCTTGCTGGTCGCATTGCAGTTCAGTCACTTTGCGCTCCACAATGTGTATATTCCGACGTGGTCAGTGGCAATCACAGTTTTTTCCTAAGCTCTTTAATCAATAGTCTAATTTTTGAACCGTGTATTGTTCAATTTTTCCTTGTTCAAAATAACTCAACAACATTCAAAATTTACGCGAAAGTGAGAAGTTTAAACAAAAAAGGAACAAATAACTTTCAACTAGAACAAATACCAAAAGAATCTTTGTAATACCAAAATGTTAAAATCATTATATTCGTCAAAGTTACGGTTCAAAATGTCTATCAAGCATTGACTTGTAAGCATGACAACCGTAAGTCCTTACCCTGTACGAAAGGAAACAATCTAGAAAAAAAGGCATGGTGCGGTCTTCAAATGCAGTTGCTGTTGTGACCTTCCCATCGACTCTTCTTTCACTGTCTACCTCTAAACGATTGCAACACTTAGCAGACACCTTGCTTTCTGTTAAAGCAATTCCAGGTCTCTCTTCAGCCTTTACATCTTCTTTTCCCTCTTTAATATATGGCAAAAACAACTCTTAATGAATAATTGATTCAGATGAGGACAAGGAATTGGCAAAACTTCTCACTGGTTACCAAGACATGGTTGGCCTTCTCAATGTGCACAAAGTAGCTCGTATTAATACACAGGTACAGTAAAATGTGTTTTAACATATGCTAGATATTTTATTAATCACTGTTTGAGCTAATCTTTAATGATGGGTGCTTCTAGTTCACATGCTCACATGTTGATGCATGGTACATAGAAGCATTAACTTGTTAACTTGGTCGTCTGTGGTAGACACTTTGGTGATCCACTTTCTTGATTTAGTTCAAATTTCATATTAAGAAGAAAGTTGCATGTTGCCTCTACGTCTATTAATTTGGTGTTAATATCTCACTTATAATATATTTGCAGGCCACTGGGCCTTCTTAGAATTCATGTTTAGTAGTAAGTAACTACAATTTGATTATTTTCATAAATGTTCCTCAGTAAATTGGTCATATGGACTTAATTTCATTACGTAGTTATGCTTTATGGCCTGATTATTTGAATTTGTGAGCAGGTTCCTCTGATTCTTGAGGCAACAACATTTTCAATAAAGTTGCAGAAGCGGAGGTTTTTGGTTTTGGAGTGTCTGAATCAAGCCCCTATTGATGCTTCAAGTGGAAATTCATATGGCTCATCCGGTAGTTGTTCTGGGTCCTCTAAGACTGGGAGTCTTGATTTTTAGATTCTTGCTTAAATTTAATAAAGGTATTCATTCTTCAAGATCAACTAGGTGCTGCTGTGTTCCTTCAACTTTTTTCTTTTCATTTATGCTTTTTATTGAGTATCCTAGTTTTGTTTTGTGAGTTTTTATGAATCCCTCTTGTTGCACCATCGTCAAGAATGCGAAAAAATGTGTACTGGGCTTTTGAAAGGATATATGTATGCTGTTTGCATTGCTTGATAATGTGCCCTGTGTTTTAAATATTTTTACTATTTTCGGTCAACAAAAAATAGTTTAAGTAACACTTTTTAAAAAAAAATCTCTTTTTAAGGAAACAAAGGGTACATTCAAATTCCCTAGGAACATTGGTTAAACACCAAATTTAGCCTGAATAGAGGCACATCATATTTGTATTACAGAGCACATACACCATACACGTGATAACAAGTTATGCCAAGTTAGTTGTCTTGTTGGAGACCACGCTACCGTATTTGATAGAGAAGTTTGTATAATGTGACTAGTAAACTTTCACTTTCGTTATTTATATAGTAATAATATTATTACGTACTAGATCATCGTTAATATTATTATTACGTACTAGATAATCGTTATGTATGTGGTAATATTATTATTACGTTATAGATACATATAAAATTAAGTGAATTGGATATCATTGTTTGACAGATATTGCCACTTGGATAAGATCTCTAATGGTAACATATAGGATCATAGCTTTCTATCCATTTTTTGGCCTATAAGTAGATGGAGAGTTTGTGGTGGATGAACATTTTTTTAAAAATGGTGTGGGTGGATGTCGACGCTCTAAATCTTATAGGTAAATGTCCCATTTCTTAAAACTTTCAGTAGAGGGGTTTCTTTTCTTTCCTGTTTTTGCCCTTCACTTATTAGGTTAGGTTTTTTGTATTTCACAATTTGTTTTGCTTCGCTCTTACTCTATTTTGCCGTTCGTCTTTCTCTCCCTAGTTTCTGTCGATGAGATGGTGTTTTGCAGAGTTGTTCTTGAAATCTTCCTTATTTGATTCAAGTTGGTTTTGATCTCTTTTCCGGTCGTAACTTATTGTTTCCCGGCGATATTTGGTTCTTCTTTGGTGGTTCTTCTCTGGTGCCGATTTTGAATTTTTCGTTTCATTTTGTTCCATTGGCCATATCTACTGGATTTCGATCATTGGAGGTATGCATTGCGTTTTCAATTTCGGTCTTGGCTTTTTTAGATTTATATATTATTCTCTATTGTATTATGTTTTGTTTTTTGGGGTTTTGATTTTATTTACTAATTTATTTTGGAATTATTTTTAAAATTTTTATATTATTCTCTATTGTATTATGTTTTGTTTTTTGGGGTTTTGATTTTATTTACTAATTTATTTTGGAATTATTTTTAAAATTTTTCCACAATCTTGTTTTTGGTTATTGATAAGTGATTATTGTTATGTTTCTATTTTTTTTTTTCTTTTCTTATTAGTGTTCATAATAAGTATTTGATTCTATTTTGGTTCATGAATTTTTGATTGTGGTATATATGAATATTGTCGTGGTACATGTTTTCTTGTTTTTTTGGTTTTCGTTGATTGTCACATAAACTATTTTCTTGTTTGGTTTATATAGTTTTGTTTGTGGTATAAATGAATATTATGGTTGTATATGTTTTTCTTATTTCTGGTCATGGTTTATAATTATGTAATACATATCTGCTTTGCTATATAAATTTTTGGTTGGTGTATAGATGAATACTTTGGGGGTATATGTTTGCATGATTTTGGTATTGTGCTTCACAAGTCATAAATGTTTTTGGTGCATAGTCTTCATGAGGTTTTTACCGTGGTATTTAATATTGATGTTGTGACAAATGTATTTGAGGTAAGTGATTTGATTTGTACAGTTTATGCACCTATTAGTGAAAGATTTGTTTGAGCTATGTTTAGGTAAGTTAATTCTGCCCAATCATCCCGAATACATCCAATACATCCAATAGAATTTTTTCTCTAACTTTCAGAATAACACTCATGTTTTTACTCTCACTCTTGGTGTTTTCACTCACTTTAGGATGGAAAAATGAACAGAATTAAACCTCTACTTATAAGCTTAAACTCACCAACCCTTCCACCAAATCCAAACATTACTACCGTATATAATAGCTCGTATGCGATAAATACGCGTTTTTATCTAAACTTTAATACATGGTTTTAACAATCAATTCACACGGTTTGTGCACGTTTTGGCCATATCTTCTTCACTTAATGCATTATATGCATTCAAATGCTAATATTACTGAAAGCCTATCCGGACTAGACTTTAAAGTTTTAAATTCAAAGTTTTACTTCATATAAATCAAGCTCAAAATCATCTTCAACATCTTTTTCTTAGAAAACATGAAATTTTCCCTAATATCATCCAAGCTATTTGGGTCGGCTAGGATATTTATCTTGAATATCACCAAAACTAGGGGAATTGCTGAAATTAGGAGTCAAAATAGCCTAAATAACTGAACTTCCAGCATTGTTGGAAGAAGAATCAACCTCAAATGTGTGCATAACGAACAACCAAATTTAGAACTTGAAACAATGAAATAAAACGATAAATCTAAAATTGGCACCAAAGAAGAAGAACCGCTAGAGGAGAACGAAAAGTCATCAGAAAACAATAAGATACGACCATGAAAGAGATCAAAACCAACTTGATTCAAATGAGGAAGATTCCAAGAAGAACAACTTTGCAAATCTCCGATCTCGTCAACTGAAACTAGATAGAGAAAGACGAATGAGAAACTAGAGAGAGAAAGTAAGAGAACGAATTGTAAAAAGCACCTAATAAATGGAAGGCAGAAACAGAAAAGAAAGAAATCCTCCTCAGCTGAAAGTTTAAGAAAGGGGACATTTACCTATAAGACTTAAAACGTGGACATCTACAGACACCATTTTAAAAAAAGGTCGTCCACCATAATTTCTCTAATATTATATTGTTTGTATCCAGTAGTGAGAAAGTTGGAAGTGCACTAGATTCTGCAAAACAAGGCTGTCGCCTTATGTACCGCCCGTATTCACTCACACTGGATCAGGGGACTTGGACCCGAAGTAAATGAAAGACTGAAACCAATGTGGTTGTACGATTATTTGATGCCTGTGCTACGTATGGTAAGAGAGGGTCTTCATCAAGCTACAGCCTTCAGGCAACTTGGTGAGTGAGGGACTCATTCAAGCTTCAATCCTACAGCTGAGACCATCTAGTAGTAGTAATAATAATAATAACTACTTACAATGGTTTAGAGAAAAATGCTAAAGAATTATATTATCATTTTAGTTGTGAAAAGTCATACAAGAATTACTTAAAATTGTCGCACTGATATAATTTTTAGATTAATTAGACCTTTTATCTACCTCCATAATTTCTTTCTTTATTCATTTTCTTGTTCTTTCATTTTTCTTTCTTTGATGATTGATCCTGTAAGAATCTTCCCAAACTAATATAAAAGAAAAAGGCAAATAAAATTCAGAACATATATGAACGCATTTGGCTGCATATGGAAGATGATCAAAGAGATTGATTTCGGCATTTCAGAAAGTGGTCAACATGATAGACTTAGATTTCAAGTTAATGCTGCGTATGAACTTATAGAGAAATAATATTTTATTTTTTCTGCAAAAAAAAAAAGGGATTATATTATTTTTATATCTTGTATTTTGAAACTTTATTCAATACTTTATGTTTTAGTTATTATTAACATTGATCTTTAGATTTAAAATCTTTTACAAATTTATATCCTGACACTAATTTAAAGCAGTTAATTTATCAAGATGCCGTTTAAAAAATTAAAAATAAACTGTATAAAAATTGAAAGTTTATTAAATTATTTTAGTAAATTAATTGTTCTAAATTAGTGTCAATGTTTAAATTTGTGACAAATTTTAAATTTAAAGGTCGATGTTGATAATAATTAAAATATAATATATAAATTGAATAAAGAGTCAAAATATATGATATAAAAGTGATACTATTCCAAAAAAGGAAAGAAAAAAAGTGAGGGGCAAGCATATTGTATAAAAGTCGAAAGAAATTGTAAAACGTCACATGAATCTATAACTTTTTTAGATCATTATCCAAATGTGGGTAACTTTATAAAGCAAATGACAACAACTTAGAACCAAAATAATTGGATTTGTGTCTTGCCGCGACTTATCAATACTGCAATAGCTACAAATTGCATGTCTTACGAGCTAGGCTTTAATGTGTTTCCAATATCAATCACGAACCGATATCTAACATCTCCTTTTGAAAGACGTTCCAACGCAGTGTTTACGTAATTCATCGGAACAACCTCAATGTCTGGTGTTATATTGTGTTTGGCCGCAAAATCAATCATCTCTTGTGTTTCGTTCATCCCTCCAACACAACTTCCAACTACCATCTTTCTTCCTGATATTTAATTAAATTAGAAAATGTAGTTAATACCTATCTACACAAATGCAACTGTACAATGGGCACAAAAAGCATGCAAAACCTCCTATTAATATAGACTTTTGCTCTTATTATAGCTTGGTGTACGGAAGTACTAATTCCTAATTTCATACTAGTATATATTTTTACAATGATAAATGACAATATTAGAAAATTCTCAGTGTAAAAACCCAGTTTTTTTAGGGATAAAATGGTCTTTCGACCAAATTTAAAAAAAAAAAATCAGATTATATGTATATATGTATCGTCTCTCTCTCCTCCCTCTCGTTTCACTCTCTCCCCCAGATCACTCTCTCTCTCTCTCTCTCTCTCTCTCTCTCTCTCTCTCTCTCTCCCTTATCTCTCTCACTCTCTCGGCCAAAGGAAGCCGTGCTGCCGTTCAAGCTCTGTCTGACCGAGCAAATCACCGGTGAGCTTCCCCCGCACCACCACGAGCCGGTCGCCAGTCGTCAGAGCAGCCGCCGTCGACGGAGAAGACGAATGGGGCCGTTCGGACTTTTTGTCACCGGCGAAAATTCTGGCGTCCATTCGACTCCAAACCGGTCCCGTTGGATTCATATCATCGCAAGGATCGTCAAAGTATATATATCTCAACTTCCGGATCAAAAATTATCATTTTTAGTTTTCGATTCAGCTGTTGGATTGTGTTTTTGAGTTCATTTTTGGAATGTACTCGGAAAATGGAGAAGTTTGATATATATATATATATATATTGTGTAGTTTGGTGATCAGCACGAAAATCGAGATCAGACGGTCAAGATTTTGTCTCGTTTTGCGTGCCACCAGTCCAATGTGGGCCCGGACCCGAATTGGACAAGTTATATGTCTAACCTAGCTATTTTGGGTGCTATGAATTCAGTGAAGATGTTCGTTTGTGGAATTGAAGTTCCGATGAGAAAGTTGGTTTTTTGCATGAGGATGATCGAGGGTTTGGAATTGGTTCCTGACTCTCCGGGCGATCGTCAACGACACTTTAAAGACTCAATAGCGTGGTGTCGCTATTCCGGTGAGGTAGGGGTTTAGTTACCTTTATTTTATACCGTTTTTGAGTTAAAACTTATTTTCTGCAGCATATAAGAACAAATGTGTTTTTAATGATTTGAATTATATGTGATGAAATTTGGTTATACGATATATACTATACTGCTTTGGGAGTTTGCTATGTGCAGGTTATTTTGGGTATATCAAAAATAGGGGCGTTATGCTGCCCGTTTTTCTATAAAACCCTATTATGCATGTTTTACTGAAAAACCATAGTACAGTAGTTTTTTTTTTTACACTTCAATTCTGTATTGCACGTGTCATAGGATCATACATGAGCACTGTGAGTTTTACAGTGTGGCGCTGCGTGCCCCACCGTCGGTGAAAGTCCGTAAACTCGTGCTAGGTCTTGTTACTTCTGATTAGCTCTCCATTTGGCAGGTGTAGGCAATTCGGTTGCCCCTCCAGGTTTGGTAGGCGACACATGGGTGTTCCCTCCGGGTATGGGCTTAGGTATCAGGCACGCTGTTAGGTACACTTAGTGCCATCATCCTGGGTTTCCACAGATGAGAGGATGTGAGCTCATGGGTATGAGTTGATTTGTGTCATGTGCATATGGATTGATGGTTTTGATTACCTTGTTTTATATATATTGGCTCCCGGTTTGGATTATATATATATATATATATATATGCGTGTGTATGTTTTGGATTTGAACTAACCATGCAGGAGTTTTCCATCACTGAACTGTTTTTCTTCAAGGTAACTATTTTCCTACTAGGTATTGTATGCTCACCCCTTACCTTTCTCCTTAGGTGGTGTCCAGTGCGATCTTGGTGATCAAGAGGAGTAAGAGGTCATCCGGATTGCAGTTCGGTAATGCTAGGAGTTGTTGTCGTAGTCTTTGGACTATTTGAATTTTGTGTTAGTATTGAACCAAGATTACTACTTTCTATTTTGTCTGCAAACTTATGTATGCCATTTTGGTGTTTGACTTCTGTTGTGGATGATAATGATGCTGGATTTTATATTTAATTTTGCGTTTTCAAATAATTGTTCAATCCATGTTTGATGGTGTATACGAACTGTGGGAGTGGTTCACGGGATGGAATTCCGATTATTTTATTTAAATAGACCGATTTTTTAAAAACTAGAACTTTTGACATTTTTTTAAATAAATCAAGGAATTTCCCACCTTTGTGAAATTCCCCTTCTGTCACTTGGCCGAATTTTGGGTCGTGACATTTAGTGTATTATTAATGGTCATATTAATCCTTTTCACTTTCTTTCACCTTCTCCCCCAAAAAAAAAATCCTTTTTACTTACCAAATATCCCCCCCCCCCCACAAAAAAAATCATTTTTACTTACCAAATATCAAAGGTAAAGCTGGCAACTGAAGTGGTTTGTCCGGAGCACCAACCATAACAAGCTTTCCATGAGACTTCAAGAGACCAATCAAAGGTAGAAGAGGATGGCCAGCAGAAACCGTATCAATGATGCCATCCATTGTGCCTGTGGAAGCCTTCACCAGTCGAAAGTTTGAAACAAAAAAAGG
>JXTB01000428.1:232499-273664 GCA_002914805.1 Parasponia andersonii
ATTCCAATTTCAAAATTTTCCCGATATTTGTATAAAATTTCGAATTATTACCTAAATTTCACCTATTTTTTCCCGAAAATTTTCTAGAAATTTTCTACTCCTAAATTGTCACGACCGAAAATCTAAGGCCATGATTTTTAGCAAATTTAAGTGAAAATAGTGATAAACAGAAATTCCCAAAATTTTCAAAAAAAGTCGAATACTTAAAATTTAAGTTTTAGTCCTCAAGAGTAAGTAAATTTTAATATTGGACAAACTCGAGAAATTATAATATTATCTACTAGTTTTAAATTTCCAAGATATTTTAAATTTTAAATTTAGAGACATAATAAATAATAAATTTAAGAAACTTTTTATTTAAATCATTAAGTTTAATGAAAGTATTCAATTTAAAATTATAGGCCCATAGTTTAAATAATTTTCATAAAATCATTTCTATGTCTAAGTACTCGATTAAATATCGAAATCATCCTCATACATCCTCTCAGTAAATATACTACTAATGGCTAAATAAATTTGATTTAAAAAAGGGGAAAATGATATAGAGTACGAATCAACCAATGAAGAGAATTGGAACTGCAAGCATATGCCAAACATGCTTGCCAAGCCACACGAATATCTATCATAGAATAATTTGACACCTGAAAAGGGGAAGGAAGTAGGTGGTGAGCACATGAATGCTCAGTAGAAAACTCAATTACCTTTTTGGAAAAAACCTTTTTAGTAATTCTTAATACAACTGCATGGTTAGTAATTCTGGGAAGCCTTTTAATAAATATGGAGCATTTGAAACATATATAGAAAATCTTTACAGAAAATCTTTACAGAAAATCATGCTCAAACTAAAACCAGATATATATCCAGGTTAAAACAGATAGAAAACCATAATAAAACAAGCATAGTGTACATCACATAAATCAACACATCACATGAGTTCTCATCCTCTCATCACAACTAGAGCAACTTATACTACATGTATTGAGTGCTCTCTGCCTGACATCTATCTCTGAAAACCGGAGGGACATCCATGTGTCAACTCCTATCGAACCGGAGGGACACCAAATGCCTACGCCTACCGAATGGAGATAGTCAGAAATCAAACCCCGCGCGGGTTTACGGGCTCTCACCGAAGGCGGGCGTACTAGTCTGCCTACTACAACACCGTGATGTTTAAGACGACTCTCATGCATGATTATATGATATGTGCAATATATATAGAGTCCCAATCAACCATGCAGTAGTTTAACATTCTCAACATGCTCTGATTTTTAATCAAAATCCATTTTTTACTTTAAAATCCAAAAGTACAGTTTCTATGGTTTTACCAAAATCCAAGTATAAAAACTTGTATAAAATCATATTTAAAAATATCTAGAGTAGTGCATAATGTTTCACAAATTCATAGTTCATTAAAATAACTATTTAAATAATTCAATTTAATAAAGTCACGAAATTTCATTTTCAGAATAAATTCTAATTTTAATATAAATAATAGAAAATAAGGAAATTGAATCCCCTACCTCGAAATAGTGATTATGCTGAGCTAACGACGCTAAAAATATCCTTAATTGATCACCGAGTTGTTTGGAAAATCGTTTTCAAATCTCGTTACGTTCACTTGAAAAGTTGACTTTTCGAGTGGAGCATCGGATTAAGAAACAGAGATTACCACAGAATTCAGAATATTCAAAAATGTTGGTTTAGATATAAAGTTCGTAAAAAACGGGTCCCGGNAAAACTTGTATAAAATCATATTTAAAAATATCTAGAGTAGTGCATAATGTTTCACAAATTCATAGTTCATTAAAATAACTATTTAAATAATTCAATTTAATAAAGTCACGAAATTTCATTTTCAGAATAAATTCTAATTTTAATATAAATAATAGAAAATAAGGAAATTGAATCCCCTACCTCGAAATAGTGATTATGCTGAGCTAACGACGCTAAAAATATCCTTAATTGATCACCGAGTTGTTCGGAAAATCGTTTTCAAATCTCGTCACGTTCACTTGAAAAGTTGACTTTTCAAGTGGAGCATCGGATTAAGAAACAGAGATTACCACAGAATTCAGAATATTCAAAAATGTTGGTTTAGATATAAAGTTCGTAAAAAACGGGTCCCGGTACAAGACCGACCCGTGGCACGCAAAACGGTGCAAATTACGAGCTATTTTCTAGATTTTTGTGCCACTTCAGAAAATAGTGGTATTTTATATTTCAAACTCCTCTTTCACGTAGTAAAATTTTCTCGGGAAAAATAATTCAATTCTGAAATAATTACGAAAATACTACAAAAATTAAATATTAAAATATTACTACACTAGTAAACTTCTCACCGAAGCCGAGCTGGAGGCCGAGAGTGGTCGAAAGTCAAAGCTGGAGTCGAGACGAATCCAACGGTGGTGGTGGTGCGGTGATCAGGCGTCGGACGGCGGAACGGTGGCCGATTTTCCGATCCACTGGCGCGAATTTCAGGCTACGATTTCTCCGGCGAGAGACGGCGGTTCACGGCAGCAGTACTCGGCGTTGGTTTGTCGGCGTCTTCTGGTCACAGTGGGCGGGCGCGTCTGACACGGCGGCAGCCGGTGGAGGCTTGGGTGAACAGTAACCGTAGGTGGGTGTTTCGGGGCTTCCGTGGAGAAGAAGAAGAAATGGGGGTTTTTATGCAATTTTCAAAAACCGTAGCAGTGGGACACATCACACAATCTGATTCGACCGAAAAATAAATTTCTGAAATTCCATTTTGGCCACAATTTTAAAAAGATTCTTTCACTTTAGTCCCTCCTTAATTACACTTTTATCCCCAGTTTAAAATTTCTTTTTCACTTTTGCCCCAAATGCATTTAGACTTTATTTTGTCTAGATTCAACACCAAATTTATTTCAGATTCTTAATTAATCCGAAAATATAAAATTACCAAATTATCCTTGATTCCAAAATTACTTAATTACCTTTACAAAAAATTTAGAATTTTACATAAAAGATGTTTCAGGATCTTTAACTTTCTGAAATTTCATCAATATTTTGGTGAATTTCGGCAGAATTTTTGTCCTTGCTCGCGGGTACGTACTCCTCGAGATGTTTACTATTTGTAGTTGGTGGTGTAAATATGCACAAAATTGTTATATTTTGTTACTTATTTTAAAGGGTTATTATCTAAAGCAATAAGATAATTTATAATGAATATTTTATAAGACAAAATAGCCTTTTTTACACTTATTTAATAAATGATCATTTTATAATTTTATTTTAATAAATAGCCCTCATTTAATTTATCTATTTTTTTAAAAATAAATCTATTTTTTAAAAAATAAATCAATATAATTGATATACTAAACATGAAAAAGAGTCATTTTTTAAATAATTTTCAAATTCGGTCACTTTTTAACGATATATAAAAAACGGCCATTTTTACGAATTATGATCCAAAATTGCTAAAAAGCCCTTTTATAAATTACTTAGGAAAAAGGTTCTTGCGCAAAAAATTTGAAAACTCAAGAGTATTCTCATATTGGTTTTAGCCCTTTTTAATAATCTGTCATGTTACTGAAGTTCTTAAATTTTGGGTTTCGTAAACTATGGTTCCTATATTATTCAACCTTAGTTAAATCGGTTGGGCCATAGTCGAATGTACATACAAAACTAGAAGCAGTAGAAGATGATAGTTGAACTCAAAAAAACCCCAAAACCCCCCAGCTCTCTCGCCCTCTCTTGCGTGCTCACCCCTTCACAAACCCCTGTATGCCTTGTGGAGTGGATTTCGGCTATACGCACCGACCTCCAACCTAGCTTGGCCATTGACGATCCCACGCCATCGAACTCAACTGTCTGAAGCATGGTGGAGGAACAAATCGTCCACAAAAGAACTCAAGCCTCCCATGAGGCATTTTTCAGGCTAGCGCCACCTTGGGCCCTCATCATCAATGACTGAGGCTTTCTCGTGCAGTTACCGATTGGTTGGAATCAAAAGTTTTGGACTCTTAAAGTTTATTGTTCGTGTATTGAATTTTCGATTGGAAGTTTAGTTGTCATTTTTGGAATGCACTCGCCCATTTGAGTTCGATGGCATGTATCATATCTGTTGAATTTTGTCGTGACCAGGAACCACCTTATGAGGTTTGGGATTTGACTTGATTTGCATGTTGAAACTCGAGTTCTTTTTTTTTTTTTTCCTGATTTGGAATTGTACAAGTTGTATATCTGCGAATGTTTCGAATGTGATAATGTCGACCTTGGTTTCATCATTTGAGACTCCAGTAAGAAAGGTAATTTTCCAAAGTAAGAGAACGAAATTTCAGAATGCCTGTCAAAGGTCTTCTTAGTATTAGTTCAGGACAACAAGCATGCCCACTACCTTGTTTCTCTATGTTGAGTCCATTTTCAGAGTCAATTTCACGATACTGGCAATGCCTCAAAATGTCACTTTCCCGTCTACATATACCTAAGATGGTCCATTCCAATTACGCACTCGGCGACTCAGAGTAGCTAGTTTTTATCCAGTTCCACGAGGTAGAGATTCATTTACCTTATTTTTATTCGTGTGTAATTTAAATTAAGTGTTATGGTGGACCTATAATTCAGTATAATTTTTATAGAATTGTGATGATTTCATTAATTGCCTGGTGAATTTAAATATCATAGGACTTTATGGATTACTCTGGAATTGGTATTTTTGTTTCAAATGCATGTTTTAAAAATTAGCCCGAATTCCTGTAAATCCCATAATAATCTATAATAGATCACAATTATTGACTAAAGTTGACAACCTATTATTATTTTAAATATTAAAAAATGTTGCACATATTGTAGGATTATATTTGAGATCATGTTTTTATCGTGGTAGTTTAGGCCAATAGTAAGTTGTTGTACCGCTAAGTGAAAAATTTAAGAATTTGTGTGCGATTTAGCTGATACCACTAGGTAGTATTAAAATACTGATACATTCACAAAAAGTATTATAAGGCTTTCCTATAAGGCTTTGATGGGAAGATTAACGTTGCATGCCTACTTTTGTTAGTTAATTAATAATATGCACAATTATGTGTGGCTTCGTTATACTCGACATTGACATATGCGGATATAAATGAGTTTTCGATCGCATATGTGGATCTTGTTTTTTTTTTTTAATAGACCATTTTGAGAAAACGCGAGACATATAGAATGGTGCTAAGGTAAATGTTCGGTCTATTGGCATATTTGCTCATCGAGGCCTTGTTCATCCTTCTAGGTTCGTATAAGTTCAGTGTATCTTTCCTCTTTTCTTAATAACTAATTAGTTATGTTCGCTAATATTTATAAGTGGATGTTTAAGGGCGTTTTTGTTTTGATTTAGGTCTTTGTACATACGAGGACATTTTGAAAATTATAAATAGACATTTAAACTTCTAAGTGCTTAGCTTTTTAACATTTATGCTTAATAGGTGATTTTAAGTTCTTGGAAATTAACTCGGGCTTCTTTTATGAACTTTTTATAAGGATATCGGTTTTTATTATCAACTGTTGTTTTTCCTAAATATCTTCAAAATGGAACTTCATCCAGTTTCTCTGTAGAATTATTTCTGAAATTTCTATTTGTCGACTTCCCAATCTACTACTCACTCAGGGTTTTTACTAGGCTGTGATATTTATGGTTTAAATGGGTACTTTGGTAGAATTAATGATCATAATTGGCGTTTGATTAAAGGAAGCTATATTTACACTCCACATAATTATTAAGGCATCCCTTAAATAAATAAAAAGATAAGTCAGGATAAAAAATCAAAAATCATATTAAAAATACCACACGCACTCTTTAAAGCTAACTTTTTTCTTTCCAAATTTATGAACTAAAACAATTTAGCAGTTTTAATTTTTAGGATTAAAAAATCGAATCATTGAATAAAAAAATTATAAGAGAAACAAACAATTAACACGGAAAAATGAAACACAATGTTTTACTTCCTTTACTCTAATTTAAGATTAAATGGATTATCAAAGAAATTAAAATTGGAGGAGATGAATTACGCATAAAAAGAATTTTTTAAAAAATAATAATAAGGAAAAAGATGGAATGGATTTTTGAGTAAGAGTGTAACTGTAAAATTGAAAAAGAACGAGAGATGAAGATGGAGGTGCCAAGTTTTTTTCTCTATTAAATTCTTTCTTTTAGTTATTTTATTGATTAATTGGATTGAATTTTATATATATCCCCTATTTGACCAATTACATATATAAATTTGTTATAAATTTTAAAATAAAAAAATCAATATTAATAATAATCAAAAGCAAAATATAAACTGAACAAACAATCAAATACAAAATTACAAAAATGTAAATATTCCCTTTTAATTAATGTATGAAAATAACTTATTGTATGGTTTAGTTATTAATCGATTTGACGTTTGCAAACACCACAAATCAAACTAAACCCAAATTGTTTTGGAAACACCAAAACCGTAAGTGCCAAACACAAGTCAGTTTTATTTTGGTTTCGGTGGCTTCATTGGTTTATCAGCTGGATGGCCCATGACTCCATGTCACCTAGTAGAACATGGTAAATTTGTAAAACCCCTTAAAAATTAGGAGTAAAATTGTAATTTTTGGACAAATGGTAAACTTGTAATTTTAAATTTTTGAGTATTTAATTAATTAAATTTGATATGAATGTGGACACATTTGAGTCTACGTTCATTTGGAGTTAAACTGTAATTATTTTTGAAAAAAAAAGGACTAAACTGAAAAGAATCTTTTAAATTTGTAGTCAAAGTGGAATTTTGGGAAGATTTTCAGTCAAGTCAGGTGTTGCCATGTGTTCCACTACCTATAGTTTCTGAAATTTGCCAATAAATCTCCCATTTTCCCTTTCTTTCTCACAAAGATCCCAGATCTCTCTCTCTCTCTCCCTGCACTATTCACGTGCGAGCTCACTGACAGCCATGCCGCTCCACGCGCCACCCTGCATCGTAGCTCATCCTCCGGCAAGTCAACGCCTGCCACCGTAACTCAATTTCGCCACTCATAGCCGGAGCTAGGAGCTCCCTAAACTTCCAACACCGAGTCGGAAATTTGGTTGCCGTTTCTTTGTCCGACGCCCAATCAACATACCGCTAGTGCCGTTGGCTTTATCTCGACACCATTGTTCTCTTTCGACCACCCATAGCTACTAACTCAGTTCCGGTGAGAAGTTCGTTACTGTAGTAATATTTTAATATTAAATTTTTGGTATTTTTATGTGATGCCCAAATTTCTCACATGCATAATAAGCCAATAATAAATATATTTATATTACATAATAGACATATTATGAAATTAGTGTCAATTTTAAGGTAAATTGCTTAAGCTGATTCTTAAATGCTTCGATATGTATTATTATACTAACGTTTGTTAAAGTACTCCTATATAGTGTAAAGGTTCAGTACCCTCAGAGAGAGAGCTTGGTGTGTAAAAAGAACCAAGAATATATTCATGAATAATAATATTATATGCACATGCATTAAAAACTATGTCTGTTGATAACTTGGTCAAATAGTAGTTTTTCGGTAAAATATATTTTTCACGCTTTTTGGAGCCAAATTTACTGTGAATTTAGCACGTCAAATAGCTTTAATTTAACGTTTAGGACTCATTTCTAGTATTTTCAAAAATGTTCATTCCAGGTAAGCACGAGATGACAGTCATTGTACTGAACTGCGTTTAATTACACTAAGGTAGCATAGATTCAACTTAATCGCGTAACGTTATCTTTGTGCATTCTAATAATTAAGAATTGATACTAAGTTTGCATTATTAATTGGAGTTTAATTGACTTATTTTATATTTAATGATTGATTATGGGGCTAGGTTCTACCAAATTATAATAAGATTGGCTATATAGGATCATAAGTCAAAGTATGACTAGATTTGACTTTTTAAGCTAGGTTTCACCATTTTGGTCTGCACTTGGGTATATAGGATTGACCAGTAATGTGGTGAGTATGCTAAGGATGTTTTAGAACTTGACACATGGAAAGTAATGAGCAAAATATCCAAAATACCCCTTAGAATTTAAGTTATGCGATTTCTTAGTCATTAAGTATTGATTTTTGACCAAATCTGGTCATTTCTTTCCTCTTCCTCCCCAGCCACGACTTGAACCACTCCAGCCACTTTCTAAACTTCTCTCAACTCCCTTTATCCATATATAAGAGTTTCCAAGTGGTAGAACTCAATTTAGAACTCAAAAAAGCAAGATAGTGCTGGTGTTTATTGGAATAAATTTTCGGAAAATATTTTCATAAAATCATTTTCAAGAACACCATAGTTTTCTAAAATCAAGAAAACGCAGCGAAATTGGTCGTTTAAATTTTTTTTTTACAAAACATTTCAGATCGTGATCTAACATAAATTAACTCTTGATCTAGACAAGAACAATACCCGGATTCACTCCACAACCTTCTCGTCTTCCTGTCTATTCTCGAAAGCCGTTTGATTGATCTGATGGGTAGTCACCTTCTTGATTCTCAACATAGAGATCCACAGATGAACAAGAAGACAATCTCCTCGAACCGATTTCTCTGGGATGACCGAAACACCAAGGACAGTGAATCCCTAGTGGTGGCCGATTTTCTCTGTTATGCATGTGACACTCTCTTCTCAAGGGGTGTTTCACGTGTAACACTTGTATCTAGTTGTTAGAGAACTTTTCTCTTAACTATAGAGAGATTAGTAAACCCTAATGCGCTTATTGGGCTCAACTCATCATCAAATAACTATTAGACTTTAATTTGAGCTAGACAGGAGACCAGATGGATCTATAAAGCCCAAGCTCCAATAGACCATATACCCACTATCATAATTAACTCTTAATTATGATTGAGCCTTGTCCATTAATATTAGGCCACATCACTATAGGCCCAATATTGAACTCTTGTACTAAATATCATTTATTTGCTGTGAAGCTTATTAACAATTAATTAGCTTGATCCATTTAGTATATACTATACCTTTAGACATACCCCCAATGCAATGCCGTACTAGTAGGGTGAAATTACCGTATTACCCCTCTAGTATATATTTACCTTTGAGTTGCTATTTTTCATCTAATAGATAATAGTTAACTGTGGTGTTTATATCTACTAATACTAACACAGTCAAATTCACATAGTGAATACCGGAGCCCTGGTTTATATTATCTAAGTATTTGAAAAAACTCAAAGTGACATCATATGCATGGTGTCCATCATGAAAAATGTTCTGCATATTTCATATACCTTATTTTCCAAGATACCGGAGTT
Organism: Parasponia andersonii; assembly: GCA_002914805.1. Classification (NCBI taxonomy): domain Eukaryota; kingdom Viridiplantae; phylum Streptophyta; class Magnoliopsida; order Rosales; family Cannabaceae; genus Trema; species Trema andersonii. Next base: position 241,754 of record JXTB01000428.1, read on the forward strand.
CGAATCATAAATTAGAACTAGTCATTTAGTAACTAAAAAAGACAAAACATATAAAAGTAAGTTCATTAATTACTAGGATTAAGGTCTTCTACAATAATGCTAGATTAGTAAAATTAGAAATTTGAGTTACGACACTTAACCTCAAATTCTAATTCACTAGGTCCTGTTCGATGCTGTTATAACTTTCTTATAGCACACTAGTGTTTCTATCCGAAGACTCACTTCGATAATTAGAGACTTCATTAATCAAATAGACAACACTACATTCTATGGCATAGTAAAGTATACCATCTTCATTATGCAGAATGCGAATAATTTAATTTAGACATAATGAAATAAAGAATATAATGTCTCCCACATATGAACTCATCATACGAATAATTCTTTATTACTCATTTCTTGTCTTGGAATCTTTTTAGATGTTTGCATAAGATAAACATACACATCACATGTATATCAATGGGACACAAATGAAATAGAAATTCATAACATAGAATTTATTAATAAAAAAATAGACAAATAAATAATCCAATAAATATTGTTTATAATGTCTAAATAATAAACTGCTTTATAGAGCATTATTCCAACAGATTGGTCTAAATTAGTCAGGGTAATTCTACTAGTTCTCATTCCTAGGTTTTATTTTCTTATTTCTATTCTCTACTTGATACCACTTAAATAATAATTTTTCTAGGTCCTTTTGAGTCCTAATATCAATTTCTAAGCCTTAGAAATCTGTTTTGTGGAAGAAGAAAGCAAGAGCTTTAACAAAGGTTCAAACTAGTAAATGTGAGCTTTTTGTGGAATTTAGAATTAGTAATTTATTTCTATTGCTTTAGCTCTTAAATCAAAGCTTTAATTTGATAAATAAAAGTCCTAAAAACCTTAAATATGGCTGGAACCAAGGAATTTAAGTGGAGGATTAAAGTTAGTCTTAAAGCCCTAAAGTTTGCTACTTGTGGATTCAAGTATTTTCAAGTGTTTCCATTATTAGAATAAGTTCTCCATACTTGTAATCTGATTTTATAAAATTGAAATCTATATTTTGTTGATCCCATTATATAAATATATTTGTTTTTGTTGCTGTTTATGACAATAGAAAAATGTAAAAGTGGTTTTAAACTTTGTCTAAAACAAAAGGAATGCAAGTGTACCTAGATTGCTCTAAATGATTCTCTTTGAGTTATATATGTGGGAATTAGATTGTTGATTATTATTGCAGGTCTTAAACCATGATTTTAATCATGTGGGGATGTCCTAAAAATATGGGAGGTGCTGTCCAAATATTTTTAAAACCAAATAGTACCATTTAGAAGTAAATTGACTAGTTTTTATGAAAGTAGATGACATTTTGGTTTATTTTGTGATTAGGCTTCCTTATTTTGCAAAAGATGTGATTTGGTCTTGTGCTTGTTTTCTTTAAGCATTTTACATTGTAGTGATCATTTTAGTAATAAAACTGACATTAGGTCTTCAACACACCTTGCCACAGAGGATACTGACCCACTATCTTTTCTACCGGACACAAGGTAAGTAAAAATTTATTTTAACTGCATCACAAGAACAATAGTAGATACAAGGTGTTTTACTACATGCTTCTATGTATTATTTCAATTATATGTTATTTATATTGTTGTTAATAAGTTTACAGAAACATAAGCATGACATAATCATTTAAGCATGATTTTCAAGGAAATAAAGTTTTCCAAGTATTGGATTTAAAGTAGTACCATTTTATTGATTTTATGAGATATGTTTTAAGTGTATTGTTAGTCTGTCTGCGTTGGATAGGTATGGATTGCACAGATATCCTTCCCACATAGGTGGACAAGGCTTTCTGACTGCCGGGACTAAACATTGTACTATAAGTTATGTGAGATACATTATCTAGTCGGCCTGTGTTGGGTAGGTATGGTTTACATTGGCCATGTGTTTCCTTCTAGCATAGGTGGGCACGGCCTACCGACTGCTGCGACTATCTAATGTACTCAAGGGTCTTATAAAGAAATGTTTTCTAAGAAAAGTACACCAAAATGAAAAGTTATAGAAGAAAGAGTACAATGGAAATTTCAATGAAGTTTATGCATGAAACATGTTCACGAGCATGCACGATCTTTATTTACTGAGCATTAGCTCATTTAGTTTCTGTGATGCAGGTGAGGAGATATATGATGTATAGAGTTGCTGGTTGACTAGTATGCTTTCTTGTCACCACGATCATACTGATGTAGACAAGCTTGACTTGTAGGCGATGTTTTCTTTGTATTTTGATATTTTGGTGTGATGTAAATATCACTGCAGATGGCAAGATAAATGGATAAGAACTTTTTGGTTGTACAGTTTATAAAGACGATTTCAGAAAGTAATGCCACACAGGTTCTTTTGTTTTAGAGTTTAAAAAGTATAAATTAGCCCAAATTTTTAAACAAAACTAAAGTTATGGTTTATAAAAAAGTAATACTTCCTAGTTTGATCTACATAGTCATATAGTTAAGCTAAGTGGTGTTACATTTTAGAATTATTTTGGAAATGAATTATTTTGCTCGAGAAAATTATATCACGTTAAAGAGGAGGTTAAGACAAGGAAAATCATGATTTTGAAGTGTTGAAATGGTATCCAGAAGTGCATTAATTTTCGAATTGAAAAATTGGCATTTTTCTGAATATATTTAAAATGTGATATTTTTGTAATTTAGATTTTGAGCTTAATTAATGCCTGGTACCTCAAAACTGAGTTTTGACTTCGAATTTGGACTTAATAAAGTCGAGACATGAATTTTGATACTAAATATTACTATATTCTGTAATGGCACGAAAATCAAGAAAATGACTCGTGAATAGTGTCATCTTGTGTACCATGGGTCGGTCTCACACGAGGACCCATTTTCGACAAACTGTATGTCTAACCCAACGTTTTCAGATACTCTGAATTCAGTGGTGACCCCCGTATATCAATATGAGGCTTTGTTTGGAAATTCACTTTTTCAATTGAAAGTGTCGGGATCTAGAAACGACTGTCTGAGCAACCAAGTGACCAACATAGGACTTTTCTAGTATCGTTAGGTAGGTATAGCTATCATCTCGAGGTAAAGGATTTAATTGCCTTGTTTTTTTTATTAATTTTCATAAAAATTTAAATATGTTGAGAAAAGTTAAAATTTGTGAATAATTATTTTAGTGAATATTGAATTTCTGAAACATTGTAGACTGCTATAGATATTTTGCATACGATTTTGTATAAGTTTTATACTTGGGATTTGATTAAATCAAAGGAATTGTACTGTCGAATTTTTAAAGTTTAAGATAGTTTTTTTATTTAAAAATCAAAGGATGTCTAGAATATTACTATATGGTTGTTTATACTGCTCATCGTATTGCACATACTATATGATCATACATGAGGTCCATCTTAGGCATCACAGTGTTTAATGGATGGCCAGTATCTTTGCTTTCAGTGAGAGCCTGTAAACCCGCTTGGAATTTTCTGATTACCTCTTTTGGTAGGCATGGACACATGGGTATCCCTCTGGTATTGTAGGATTATGTATCAGGTAGAGAGTACTCAGTATATATAGTACGAGTTACTCCAGTTCGTGATGAGAGGATGAAAGCTAATGAAATTGTTTGATTTATGATATGTGTATTATGAATTAATTATCTAGTTTTATAGAATAGTTTGAATACGATTTCTATTGATGATTTTCAACTCACTTTTTATTTGATATATTCTGAATTGATTTCAAAATAGCTAACCATACAGGATGTTTATAAATGAATATTTTCCTAAAAAGGCAATTGGGTATCCTTCTGGGTATTTCATACTCACCCCTCTACTTCTCCCACTTTCAGGTATCTGACTATTTGAGGTAGTTGTCTTAATGGATAGACAAGTTATGCAGCTTGTATATGCAATCCTACTCTAAAATCCTAGTGGGTATTTATACTCTGTTATCTTTCTTTCCTTATTTAATTATTTAGCCAAGTTTAATAAATCTACTAGATGAATGTATGAGAATGGTTTCATTTTAAGAACTTGAAATTGCAAGTGATTTTATATAATCTATTTTGGATGTTGAAGTAAAGATTTTAGTTGAATTCAATTTACCAAAGTTTATGATTTCTGAACAAGTTTCCGAATGGGATAACTGGAAATTTTTTTAAACTTTGACGAGTATTTTTCATATGTAATTAAAACTTATAAAAGTTTTAATAATTTTGGTATTTACAATGACTTAAGAACCAAAACGAAATTAAAACTAATAGAAAGTTTCATAGTTATAAAATTTATTGCTTTGGAGGACAAAAATGAAAATTTTAAATACTAAATTTTCTGGAATTTTGGAAAGTCACTGTTTACCACTATTTTCACATAAAATTACTAGAAGTCACGATTTTGGATTTTTGGTCGTGATAGAAATAGTATCAGAGCTTTAGGCTTCAAATCCGTCTGGGATCTTACTTGTGATTATTTGTTGGTTAAAAGGGAATTTAGGAAAGTGTTTGACAAATACCTCATACATCACTTAGGAATTGGCTAAATATGTTACTCTTACTCTGATTCATCCTGAATCCTTCATTCATTTTCCAAGAATGGAATTCTGACATTGTTGGTATGGTTATATCCCAAAAATTTTAGTCTTAGAGGTGTTGGGATTAACACAAGACATGTTAATTCTATTTCCATCTAAATTTTTTAATTCAAATGGACATCTATACTTGTACTCCTATCTCCATTCGGGTAGTAAGCTATGTATGAACATTGTAGGTTCTATGATAGCCAACTTATATTAGGTATTTTAAATACCTTAGTTTGGTCATATGTTTTGTAAATTTTGGGACATGATTTAACTCTCGACTTTCATATACTAATTAATTACTCGGTTCGAGTAACTTGTGATTGATGTTTATATTAAAGTGTTTTGAATTAGTGATACTTTTGCATGGTGCATGGCTCGTTAGTTGATTAAGTGTGGTATTATACTAATTCCATCAAAATTGGCTTGACATTAATAGTGCATTGGTTGAATAATTGGTTTAATTTGAAAGAAAATTCTTGGGTTATATGAGTATATTTGAATTAATGGTTATGTTTTTGTTTCCTAGTAATTCGTTTACTTGTGATAATTTATTTTGTATACTTGATAGCTACATGCCTAAGTTTACTTATCTTATCAATATAAAACTTTTGGAAAAAAAATTGATTATTGGTAATCTAATCAAACTTAGAGCTCTCTTACATGGTTTAAAGGGCTTTTAAATCTCCAAATTGATTTGTATGGTTTGAAATGAAATAAGTTGTTATATCTGAAGAATTGCATATTTTTTATTTTCAAGAAAATCGTAGATATTTCAAATTTAAGTAATGGCTAGGTAAAAGTAATTTATTTTATCAATGGAATTGTAGTTTCAAAAACTTATGAGCTATTTGAAAACTGGAATTTATGAAATTGCATAATTGTAAAGTTTGAGACTTGGTGTTTACATAATATAGTTATGGTACTAGATTAATCCTAATCTATATTTGATAGTGCTAGTTGAAAATTCATTTAGATCAGAAAAATTTTATAAAATTAAAGTTCCAAGTTCTTTATAGATTTGAATGTGGCAAATATTCTTGGTATTTGGCTTAGAAATTGAAATGTGCTTTCACATGTCTATTATTAGTTAACTTGGAAACCAAACACGAGATGTTTCTATTAAAGTTAATTTAAAACTAAACATGAGATATTTAAGGAAAAGTTTCTGTGGCAACTTTGGGAAAAATAAGTTTGATTTCTTAAGGAAATCTTGGGTATAAATCAATAGGGTATAAGTATAAATTTTTAGAAAAATTTTATTTATATTTAGGATATCATATATTTACTATAGCGTTACATCAATATTTCAAAGTTAAACTTAGTAATGGTATCTAGTTTGGAATCTTGTATTTTGAATCCTAGTTTGAAAGTTTTGTAAAAACTTGTTATATCGGCTACATGTATGTTGTTGTGTGGCTTATTTTATTTGTGCATACATGATATTTGTGGTCTTTAGATTGTTAAATCCTTGTTGCATAATAAATAATTTTTCACTGGTTAAGTTAGTTGATTTGACCTTACCCTAGTGGTATCAATTGGAGAAATGAACACTTGTGTGGTAAATAAATTTGATATCCTAAGTGTCGAGAACTTTTAATATTAGAGACTTGGGATAATATCTTATTTAAACTTCAAATGGAAATAATTTAGTTCTGAATACCTACGTCTTGAAGGGACTTAGGTAATGCATAATATTGCATAACATTTTTTTTAGAACTTATAAATTTATGAAAAAAATTATATTTTTGAATGAACACAAGTTATGAATTAATATACCTGATTTAGTATTTGAGAAGATTTGAGCTATGTAAATTAATATGTGGCAGTCCTTTTAAAACATAAAATGAGTTTCAAAATTTTTGGAATGTTTATGTTACATGCTGGGTAAGGTTAAAAAGAAATTTATATAACTACTTAAATCAAAAAGTTTCACTATGACGCACTCTACTATCTTTCCAAAATTTTTTATAGGTTCTTCCTATTGTTAAAGTATTTTTCAAAAATTTTTATTAATAAAATTGTTAGAGTGTGGTGACTTCAAAATATAAAATATAAAGATAGTCTTACCGAAGCATGCTCTACTTAAAATTTTTCATAAATAGAGTATTGTAAAAATATATTTGCATTAGTGATTTGCCAACAAAAAGATGATGTATTAAGGAATTATTTGAAAAGAAATATTTAAAAATGTATGGGAAAGTTTTAAAGAGGATCGATACAATTTAATTAGAAAATTGTATATATGAGGAACTTTGTTTATTTTGATTTTTAAAGAATTATGGGATACACTTGTCATAGTGAATGGAAATTTTAATTGAAGTCATTAAAAATTAAGTTGAATTTGTGACTCATTATTCGAATTGAGATGAATCCAAGTATTTTTTTTTTATAGCATAATTGATGGTATTTGAAATCAGTTTACTCATAGCTCTATATAGAGAGTTATTAAACTCTTCTTATTATATTTTCAAAATGAATACTTAGAATTTAGGTTTGGTTTATCTATAGCCAAGGTAAGACCTTATTATGAACTAGTGTAGTATTCCTGTATACTCGTAATTTTTGCGATCCATGTTTCAAAAGTATTTTCAAACTGTTTTCGACTAAAAACTGAGATAGGGAGGAATGGAAGACATGCGTCACCACAGAGACAGTCTATTCTGTTGAAACCCTAATTGGGCAAAGAGATTTGGAAAGTCTCTAGACTTAATTTTGGATAGTCCCTGCACTTAATTTCGATATGAGATAATACTCTACGATATTATCATACGTAAAAGACTTAGGAAGTCTTTGGACTATATTTGCTATGTGAATACTTACATTTTATATACTTGGACTACAGTGGTTTACCTGTTGGTATTTATTGTGCTATGTATTCTATATTGGAGATTTCCATTTATGGTAGTAATGTTTTGCGAACATAGTTATTTCTCACTAGTCATGAAGGATGGGAAATGACTTATGTCATTGTACTCTTATTATCATGTTTGACCTCTATACTCGTCTATCTTGTGTGTCGTGTAAAATAAGTATAATTGCTTTCTCGAGACCTTGTTGAGTACTATTCTGTATTGATGAGGATTGTATTAGAGTATCTAGATTCAGTGATTGATTAGGACCAAGTTTAGCTGCAAATAACTAGAATTATCCTAATATGTTATTGATCTGCTATGATCTGGGAACGACATTGAATGTACTTGACATTTGATCTACTATACTGTCTTGGTACCTACAATCAGTATTCTGGTTACACAAGTCTTGTGTTTTCGACTCTTATTCTTGGTTATCATTACTATTTTTGTGAATAATTACTGACTTGGGGTCATTATTTCTAATCTTTTATGTCGAGGTTCTATACCTTCGAATCTTATACTTGCATGTGGTATGAGTATGCTGATAGAAATCTAAGAACTATTGGACGGTGTATGTTTCGCAGTCCTTACTTTGAATAGTATTTGGTTTTAAGAAGGGAATGATGTAAAACCCCTTAAAAATTAAGGGTAAAATTGTAACTTTTGGGCAAGCGGCAAACTTGTAATTTTGAATTTTTGAGTATTTACTTAATTAAAGCTGATATGAATGTGGAAACATTTGACTCGAGGTTTATTTGGGGTTAAATTGTAATTATTTTTGAAAAATGAGGGACTAAACTAAAAAAAATCTTTTAAATTTATAGCCAAAGTAGAATTTTGGGAAGATTTTTGTCAAGTCAGGTGTTGCCACGTGTCCCACTACCTATAGTTTTTGAAATTTGCCAATAAATCCCCCATTTCCCATTCTTTCTCGCGAAGGTCCCTGATCTCTCTCTCTCTCTCACTCTCTCGCCACCCCACTGACGAGTCAACGTTCACTATTGTAGCTCGATTTCGTCCCCAGTAGCCGGAGATTGGAGGTCCCGAATCTTCCGCTATTGAGCCAGAAAATTTGCCGCTGTTTCTTCGTTCGACACCCGATCAAAACACCGCTGACACTGTTTGTTTCATCTCGATCCCACAGTTCTTTTTTCGACCACCTATGGCTGCTAACTCAGCTCAGTGAAATGTTCGTTACTGTAGCAATATTTTAATATTCAATTTGTGGTATTTTTATAATTATTTTAGAAATGAATTATTTTGCCTGAGAAATTATACCACATTAAAGAACAGGTTGAGACAAGAAAAATCATGATTTTGAAGTGTTGAAACAATATTCGAAAGTACATTATATTTTGAATTGAAAATCTAGTATTTTACTAAATATTTCTAAAATGTGATACTTTTGTAATTTTCAGAATTTTGAGCCTAATTAATGCTTGGGACCTCGAAACTAAGTTCTGACTTCGAATTTGGACTCAGTGAGGTTGAGGCATAGTTTTCATATAAAATATCATTATATTCTGTAATAGCAGAAAAATTAAGAAAATAGTTCGTGAATAGTGTCATTTTGTGCGTATGGGCCAGTCTCGTACTGGGACCCATTTTTGACAAACTGTTTATCTAACATAATATTTTTAGTTACTCTGAATTCAGCGGTAATCCCCGTTTATCAATCTAAGGCTACGTTTGGAAATTCACTTTTTCAAGTGAACGTGTCGGGATCCAAAAATGACTGTCTGAGTAGCAAGGTGACCAATAAAAGACTTTTCTAACTTTGTTAGCTCAGTATAGCCATCATCTCGAGGTAGGAGATCCAATTGTATTGTTTTCTATTATTTTTCATAAAAATTGGAATATGTTGAGAAAAGTTAAAATTTTTGAATAATTATTTTAGTGAACATTGAATTTGTGAAACATTGTAGACTACTCTAGATATTTTGCATATGATTTTGTATAAGTTTTATACTTGGGATTTGATTAAATCAAAGGAATTATACTGTAAAATTTTTAAAGCACGAGATAGATTTTTATTTGAAAATCAAAGCATGTCTAAAATATTACTGCATGGTTGTTTATACTGCTCATCATATTGCTTATACTATAGGATCATACATAAGGTTTATCTTAGGCATCGGGGTGTTTAGTGGGCGGCCAGTATCCCTACTCTCGGTGAGAGCCCATAAACCTGTATGGAATTTTTTGATTACCTCCTTCGATAGACATGGACACATAGGTATCCCTCCGGTATTGTGAGATTAGATATCAGGTAGAGAGTACTTAGTATATGTAGTACAAGTTACTCTGGTTCATAATCAGAGTATGAGAGCTCATGAGATTATTTGACTTGTGATATATGCACTATAGATTATTCATCTGGTTTTATGGGATAGTTTGAATACGATTTCTATTGACAATTTTCAACTCGGTTTTAATTTGATATATTGTGAATTATTTTCAAAGCAACAAACCATGCAAGATATTTATATGAATATTTTCCCAAAAAGGCAATTGGGTATCCTACTTAGTACTTCATACCAACCCCTCTATTTCTCTTACTTTCAGGTGTCTGACTATTTAAGGTATATAGTTATCTTGATGGATAGACAAGCTGTCATAAATAGTGATTTTCTAAAATTCTAGAGAATTGAGTACTTGAAATTTTGTATTTTAGTCCTTAAAAATTATTAAATTTCATAATCTAGAAAATTTTTCATTAGTATTAATTTTCCAAGAAAATCTTTCATTTAAAGTTTAGAGAAAATTCTAAACAAATCAATTTAAAAGCCTTGCTTATTTCATAAATTTTTGTAAAACGTGTCCATTTAAAACTTAAATTTCAATATCCAATTAATTTACATAAAATTATAATTATTTGTATTTCTAAATACTCAAATTTATAGGAAAAAAATCATCTTCATACATCCATTAGTAAATAAGCTATTATTGGGTAAAAAAATTTGACATAGAAAGAAAAAAGTGATATAGAATAAGAATCGACCAATGAAGATATAGGGACGACGCACATATGCTAAAGAAGCTTCTCAAACCACCCCGACAAATTACCCAAAATAAATCATCTCCTAAAAGTGAGAGGCTGTAGGGGTGAGCACGTGAATACTTAGTAGAGAGTCAATTAAAAGTTTTTATATGTAGGAAAATATACTCACGTTAAAGATCCTGCATAGTTAGTGGTCTATTCAAAACAGTTCATAAAATTCAAGTGGAAATCATAGTCTAATAGTTCAAATATTCTATACCATTGTAAATCATTCACAAAACCAGTACGTATCTATTTAAGTCAACATATAACCATGTATGCATTCATGATGTCTGAAATATTCTGCTAGATCACTCATAAGTCTGAGCCACCTAAATAGACGATCGTAAGTCCGAGCACCCAATGTGGGGTACCGTAAGTCTGATGGCCGCGTATGTATGTGAATACATGCAAATACTATATGAATGAGAGAATGAGGATATGCACCATTTCTGCAAAATCTCAAAATAACCATGCAATATTCTTTAATCAAACCACGTTTAGTTCTCAAAACTGAATTTTCAAGTCATTTTAGATTTTCTAGAAATTTCAGAATTATAATAGCTATTTTTGATCAAAATCCAAAAATTCCAATTTTCTGTAGAAAATAGTCCAAAACAGTATATATAACATGCCAACTAGTATGATGTGCCTCCTAGTTTATATATCAAATCAGGTCAAAAATAAATATAAACACAATTTTTATAAATAATTTCACGAAATTCTATATTTATCAAAGTACGTAAATTTTATAAATTAATTTAATTTTAGAATCAAGTAATCGAATCCCTACCTCAATCGAGTGCCGAAATAGCATTACAGAGCTATAGAGAAAGTTTGGAGTGTCGGGCGTCATTTCGAATCTTTGATCGATAGGTTTGAAAACTCGGTTTTTAATCGGAATTTCAGATCGTGAAACAGACTTCACCACTAAATTCAGAGCATTTGAAAATATTAGGTTAGACATATAATATGACTGATTCGGGCTCAGGCTGAACCCAGACCCACGACACATAAAACGAGACAATCTAAACCATTAGATTTAGATTTTCGTGGCTCTCACCAAATATAGTCAATATATATATATATCAAAATTTTTGTTTTCACGAGTACATCACAAATATAAAGTTTATTTTATAATCTAATGGTCATAATGAAAAATTTAAATATAAAACTAAATAGCTCAAAATTGACAAAAATGGCAAAATTTAATTCGAGCAATATTGAATCAAGATATATATATATATATATATATATATATATATATATATATATATATATATATATATACCACATTGAAGATCGTGATGAGACGAATTAAATGGGACCGGTTTCACTGCCTGAGGTGGCCAAAGTTGACGGCGGTGAGCAAAAACACTTGCGGCCTCCACCTGCAATTTCCAGTGATATCGAGCTCCGTCGAGATTGTGAACAGCGGCGGAGCTTCATGTGAGCTCGGCAGCCTGATCTAGGTGATCGTCGGTGGTTGTCGTTGGTCAGAGTGCGTCCGCGGTGGTGAACCCAAGCTACTCACGTCAGCTGAAGGAGAAAAAGAAGAAATTGTCGAGGGAGAAGAGAGAGAAAGAGCTGAGGAAAAAGAGGAAAAGAGAGTGTGACATGTGGGAGTCACTAAATGGGCACCATTAAGTTCTTAATATTATGTTTTTACCGAATCTTTTAAAAATCCTTTCAATTTAGTCCTTAAAAAATTGCCAAATGGCCCCAATTTCCAGTTTTTCATTTCAATAAAATTCAAAACTTTTATTCAAGAATCCTCATTAATTTAATCCGAAAATTACTAAAATGACCAAAATACCCTTTTTAAAAATTAGGTTTTTATATAATCCGTGTAACTTGTACATGCAGTCCTACTCTAAATCCCTAATGGGTGTTCATACTCTGTTATCTTTATTTCATTTTTCAATTATTTAGCCAAGATTAAAAAATCTATGAAGTAAATGCACGAGGATGGTTTCATTTTTAGAACTTAAAATTACAAGTGATTTTATATAATCTATTTTGGACATTGAAATAAAGATTTCAGTTGAACTCAATTTACCAAAGTTTATGATTTCTTAACAAGTTTTAAAATGGGATAGCTAGAAATTTTCTTAAACTTTGATGAGTATTTTTCTTATATAATTAAAACTAATAAGAGTTTTAATGATTTTGGTATTTATAATGATTTGAGGACCAAAGTGAAATCAAAACTAATGGAAAGTTTCATAGGTATAAAATTTGTTACTTTGAAGGACAAAAATGAAAATTTTAAGTACTAAAATGTATTAGAATTTCAGAATGTTATTGTTTACTACTATTTTTACACAAAATTACTAAAACTTATGATTTTGGATTTTCGGTCGTGACAAAATTAGTCGGATCACCAAATATATATCGATTGATCGTTCAATATCTAAAGGAAGTCTGGCCTTTTTAATTTATTTCTTCAAAATAATACTTGTCTAAATATATACATACTACTTAAAAACAAATTATATATATGACATAAATTAGAAAGCAGAAAAGTACGTTGTCTGCTCCGAGGAAAAAGAACATTAACCTAGATTTATCTGTAAAAAAAATAGGAAAATTAAAGAATTCGCAATATTATTCTTCCGAAACCGTGAAATTTATTATCTTATCCAATCGTTCTGAAAAATGATAAGAAACATTATAAAGCAAGTGATTACACCTTGAAAAAACCAAAAATGGGACATGCACTGACACCACGAGTCAATGCTAGAAATAGAAGCAAATGATCTCGTGTATACTATTAACTAGGGTTCAATGTGTTTCCAATATCGATCACGAACCGATATCTAACATCTTTTTTTGCAAGATGCTCTAGCGCAGTATTTACATAGTTGATGGGAACAACTTCAATGTCAGGTGTTATGTTGTGCTTGGCTGCAAAATCAATCATCTCTTGTGTCTCTTTTATCCCTCCTACGCAACTTCCAACTACGATCTTTCTTCCTGTTATTCCAATTAAAATATAATATAAATGTTGTGTTAATAGCAATCTAGCTGCACAAATGAAAATGCACTATACGAAACAAAAGGGTATTAATCACGTCAAATTAATATATATATATATATATAGGGCACCAATCCAGTAAGTATTTTTTGTTTTTTACCTATGCATAAATATCAATTTGGCCAATGAAAATTTAGCATATAAATTTTTTTATTATAAAAAATAAGAAAGATAAAGAGCATTAATGATGTACGTCTTTTCATGCACTTTATTATAGCCATTGGATCACCATTAGATGGTGATCCAACGGCTAAAAAAAAAATGTACTCATAGGTAAAAAAAAAAAACCTATTAAATTGACAACCATATATATATATATATATATATATGCTTTTTCTCAATATTTATATATGGCCCAGTTTTTTTTTGCTTTAGTTCTTATTTTCTTGTCACATCTAGCCAATAATCAAACTTACATTGACAACCATATATATATATATATATATATATATATATATATATATATATATACGTATATACTGACCAAATATTAGAGGTAAAACTGGCACTTCATATGTTTTCCCTGGAGCACCAAGCATAACCAACTTTCCATCAGACTTCAACATACCAATCAAAGGACGAATAGGATGGACAGCAGGAGCCGTATCTATGATACCATCCATTGTGCCCGTGGCAGCCTTCACACCACATCAAAGTTTCAAATAAATAAATTAATTAATTGAAAAAAAAAACATATCACAAAATGCAGCGCACTTAAGGCCGAAACTACTAAAAGTGGTTTTATTTTAGTGTGAGTCATTTTTTAAATTTTCCCACAAATTAATTTTTAAAAGAATGTATTTGTTGATGGAGGTTTTATCAAAAATAAATTTAGAAAAAATCGAGAGATGTGGCTTATATAAATTGAAGCAATAAATCAAAGCAAATAAGAAGAGAGAGATTTTTAGTAGTTCGGCCCCGAAAAAGATGAGCGTACGTCCACTGTTTTCTCACTATTTTCTGAATAATAACGAACACTCAAGGTTACAATCTCGTCTGGAAATTGGAAAGACTGAAAAGCTATTGAAAATACTAAAAACTTAGACTACCCAAGGCTCGGAATACTCTAAACTTAAATACCCAAAACTTCTTTTTCCATTCCGGAACATTGAGTCCCTTTTATATAGATAAAGGTAACCCTATGTCCCTAGGATCCTAATTGTATAAACGGATAACTATATAATAGGGTAACGTAAATTAAGTAACAATATAATTGGATAATTATTCAAAATGGATAACTAGTTGATCACAAATAGGAGACTTCAGTTTCCCTTTCCTTGTAAGTCTCTTTCATAGCATTTACTTGTTTCTCTCTTCTTGTAGGTTTCCTGTTTGACAAGGCAAACTGCACGGAGAGGTCGCATATAACCATTACGGAGGAGGTCGCATATAACCTTCTCGGAAGAGGTCGCACATAACCCTTATGCGACCTTAGAATTTTAGACCGCACAACAATTGCCCCCCAGCTCCATTAGTTCTTTAGGACGAAATGGAGCTTCCAATTACCGTGCGACCCTAAACATATGATGTCATAACTTCAACTTGAGGTCTGAGTAGTCGAAGATCCGCCAGATTCTAAATCTCATATCTTAAGATCACGCGTATCTTTTTTTCTATCAGAACTGAACACATGTAGCCTTTTATAAGAAAGAGCGAAATTCGAGGAAGTCTGATTGATATCAACCGTCACTCTTTTGAAACCAAATCATTTCAAATTTTAAACAATCCTAACTTTTCGGATAGAACCAAATCCCGCACAATCTTCAGCCTTCAGATTTAAAATTCAAACTTCTTGATCTATGACTGTGATTTAACGGTACCTAGATTATAAATATCAAAAACCATCCCATCCTGTTTCATTTTACTGTTCCTCTCAGAAAACATCAGAAATCTCAGAGAACCCTAGCGCCGTTTCATCTCCCAGCTCGCTCTGATCACTGCTTCTTCTCCGACGAAGTTTCGAATCGACTCAAACCTTCCTCTCCTGAAGAAAGGTCAGTATGTCTTCTCTTATTTCTTCCATTCTTGAAAATAACATCAATCTTTGGGAATAAACTCTTTTCACCGATGTGAAACGAGAGATTTTTTTATACCACCCTTTTTTCAGTCTGTAGAGTAGAATTACTAGATATCACTTAGAAATGATCCCATGAAAAGAATTTCTAGGGTCTGATACCCTATTTTATTCTCACTGAACTGATTGTTCACTTACTGATGAACTGCTCGAACACTTTCTGATGAAC
Source organism: Parasponia andersonii (assembly GCA_002914805.1). Taxonomy (NCBI): domain Eukaryota; kingdom Viridiplantae; phylum Streptophyta; class Magnoliopsida; order Rosales; family Cannabaceae; genus Trema; species Trema andersonii. The sequence goes on from JXTB01000428.1 coordinate 257,503, forward strand.
TGCTTGAACATTTTCTGATGAACTGCTGGAATATTTTCGGATGAACCCGTAGACCATTTAGGAATAAGCTTGCTTGTTTAGTGCAATTTTAGAATAAATACCCAGAATACTAGCATAGTGGAAATCCTCAATATCTGAATCCCTGTGTATTTCTTTTCAGATGTCTAGTAGTGAGGATTTTAGGGAAGGAAATGCCTTTTCTGGGGAATCTAACTCAAGTGTTAGCTCCATTAACCTTGAGGATTATCTCGAGCCCGAACCCGAGATTGAAATAACAGGGGCAAGACAAAGTAGTCCTCGAATAGGTCATCTTCCCCAGGATCAATGGCCCAGACACATAAGGGATGCTCCCGCATTTTCTTCTAGCTACCAGTACGTAGAGGGGAACTGGTCATGTACCAACATCCGAACAAGATGCACGTCGAACAAACTCAGAAAAATTGCGAGCAGCTACAAGATTGCCATCCCCCTTCGTCTGCCGATGGAATTTAACCGACCATACACTCCCCCACATGGACTTGCTTCCTTTTCTGAGGCAGTCCTCAGGTGCGGCGTGCATCTCCCTCTCCATCCGTATATAAGATCAATCGTCGATTACTATGGGGTCGTCCCTTTTCAATTGACCCCTAATACTTATAGATATATGGTAGGTTTGTATATTCTGTATCATAAATTAGGTTTAGAAACCCCTACACCCGAAGAATTTGCTTGGTTCTACCAAGTAAAGTCAAATCCGTTAGATCTCGGCTTCTTCTATGCGAGCAAGTGGTCGAATCAAGCAATAAAAACGATCTACGAGGTTCGCAACAATATAGGAAAATGGAAAAGTCCATTTTTCCATTTTGACTATGCAGCTAACGACTTCTTTCAAAATCCCAGTAGGTAGTCTTCCAATTTATTGCCTTGTTTACATATTTATTCTTTATACTGATCGCATTCCAATGTCATCGCAGATAATAGGGATCGACCCGGACTCTCCAGTGATCAACTCGCAAGAGTATGTAAGATCAACGAGCTTCAAGTTGAAGAATTTAACTGGAAGGTTCTAGGCACATCGAAGAACCTGGTCGCTTCCGGTCTGATTCCAAAGGGTGCCGCGTTCCCCGACCCCCCAATTCTTTCTTCCAGGCCATCGAGCTCGAAGAAGAAGCTGAGGAAGAGGACGGACTTAGGTGCCTCGTCCTCCAGGATCAGAAAAAGAAAAGCACCGGCCACACTACCTCGCTCAGAGCCTTCATCTCCAGAGACCGTGTCCCCACCAGCTTCTCAACCAGCTCCACAAGAAGGTAATCACATGCTCATTCTAATTACCTTTCTATTATGTTTCCTCACTTGCTAACATACTCTGTTCAAAAATGGTCATTGGTAACAGTCTGCGAGCACCTCCATCAACTCTCGGGTCAATGGCAAAAACCAGAACACCCGAGAGTACTCCGCCATCGAAAGGGAAGGAGAAGGTCGACTGTTCGAAGAAGAGAAAAGTCACCTTCGAGGACGTCCCAGCGAGCTCGCCCCCTCCGCAACCATCTCAGCCAGTGAGCACTCCCGAACCCCATACCGAGGCTGCCATTTCTTCGGAGCCGAACTTGGCAGATAAAGGCAACAAGCTCTTCGCACTCCTTAACCAACTACCAGAGAAGGCTGGTATGAGCACAGCCTTTATCGACCGCTTCACGTCTGAAGAGGGTTAGGAGTGAATGAAGCGACGTTCCGCCAAGGTCGCTTTTGGATCTGCAATTAGGATGCTGGCTAATGTAAGCTTCTTAACCTTCTCTGCATGAATACTTTTTTGATGGACTTGGAGATTTACATATATTTTTTTTTTAGACTGCGGCTGCTGCTGTCCTGATGCACGATCCAGTTCTCGAATGCTTAGAGAAAGCTGAGAAAGTCGATGAGATAACTCAAGCATTCGAGAACTCGGAAAAGGCTCGGGAAGACGAGAGAACGACCTTCAACTTGGAAAAGCAACAGATGTTCGAGGACCTAGCCAAGGAGAAACTCGCCAAGGAAAATCTCGAGGAGAAAGTCAAAGAGCTCGAGATGGTCGTTTCTGAGTATCCGGACCGTATAAGAGAAGCGACCACCGAGGCGGTTCATAAAGCGATCGAAGAGTTCAAAGCGACCGAGGTCAAAGAACTCGAAGATAAAGCTAGTGATATTGCCTCGTCGACCATCATCTTCAACATATTCTGCGAGCATCCGGATTTTGACTTCTCCATCCTTGGCGAAGACGTGGTCAAACTTGTGCAGAGCTGGAAGGATGATGCGACCAAGACTGGAGATGACGGCGCGAGCCCTTCTACTTGAATTGTTTTTTTTTTTTTAAAACAATACGGGCTTTGTCCCCCTTCTGTATGGACGACATTTTTAATAAATATTATTTTTCCTTATATGCTCCTACAAAATAATAAAAGGAAAAGAAACAATAGGAATTTTAGCTAAGTAGTCAATCACAAGTGATCGATCAGTACGCTTTTAGCGATTTAAATCCGACTAACTTAAAACGAGTTTTAAGCGTTAGGATAGGTTAGGTCGCTTAAGAAAACAGTTAATACGAGTGATGCAAACTCTAACTGTATTTCAAAAGTTCCATGTCAAAATAAATCATAGCAATATATAACTTCGAATAATAAACGTTATGCTTAGTTACTTTTTTGTTCGAGGAGGGAAATTGCGTAATACGACATGCTGAGGCATGAAGCGAGGAGAAAATCCTAGGATTTTAAGGAGATTCAGACGCGTCGATGAAATGAGATTTAAACACTTCGACGATCTAAAACCTTGTCTTCTCTAAATGGACGTTTGTATAGTCCCTTAGGAAACAAGTAGGAGATAACTCTGATCCCACTGCCCCCGAGTTTTATGGTGTCCGAAAACTGCCATAAAACTATAAATGAAGAATAGCCGAAGAAATAACCGAGTCAAAGTAATAGCCGAGTTGATGACATCATAAAGAATCATTGATAATAACGATGAAGTTGTTCAGCATTCCAGGCATGCTCGACCTTTTGTCCACCAATGCGAGCTAAATTATATGTTCCAGGTCGAATGACATCATCAATAACATAAGGGCCTTCCTAAGAAGGACCGAACACACCAGTACCATGCTCTCTATTATTAGGTAGAACTCGTCGAAGGACAAGATCTCCAACTTCAAAATGTCTACCCTTGACTTTGGAATTATAATATCGAGCAGTGTGCCGTTGGTATGATGCAATTTGGAGCTGAGATTGTTCACGCCGCTCTTCTAAAAGATCGAGTTCAACTCTCAGCAATACATCATTCTGTTTTTGCTCATAAACAGATCGCCGCAGGGAGCCCGCACCAATTTCAACAGGAATCATCGCTTCATATCCATAAGCCAAGGAGAATGGACTCTCTCCTGTAGTAGTTCATTGTGTGGTGCGATAAGCCCATAATACTTTTGGAAGTATTTCTGGCCAAGCTCCTTTATGCTCCTCCAGCTTTGTCTTTATATTTTGCTTGAGTATTTTGTTTATCGCTTCGACCCTTCCATTGGCCTGTGGATGAACAACAGCGGAGAAGCTCTTTTTGATACCCAAGTTATTACAGAAGTCACGGAACTCGTCGCAATCGAACTGCTTCCCATTATCAGAAATTATGGTATGTGGTATACTATAACGACAGATTATAGATTTATAAACGAAATCTATCATTTTCTTCGCAGAGATGGTACTCAAGGCTTCGGCTTCCGTCCATTTTGTAAAGTAATCGACTGCGACCACCGCATACTTCAAACCACCTCGCGCTAAAGGAAGCATCCCGATAATATCAATTCCCCACACAGCAAATGGCCATGGACTAGTCATCGAAGTTAAAGGAACATGTGGTTTTCTAGGAATGGTCGCAAATTGCTGACATTTATCGCATTTCCTAGCAAATTCCAATGTATCCTTCTTCATAGTCGGCCAATAATAGCCTTGTCGAAGAATCTTATTTGCGAGCGCCTGCCCCCCAGAATGATTCCCACATATTCCTTCGTGAATTTCCCTCATGATATAGTGTGCTTTTTGATCATTGATGTACAATAATAATGGCGAGTTGAAACTCCTTCGATAAAGTTGCTCATCCTGGATGATATAGCGAGCCGCTTTCATGTGAAGCCGCCTTGCATCGTCTTTATTTTCAGGGAGATCGCCGTTTTGTATATATCGCATTATGGGGTCCATCCACGATGGTTCCTCATCGACTTGCATAATCACTTGGGGTTCGACCTCGAAGCTCGGTGAGATAAGAAATTCAACGGGAACTACTTTCAATAACTCTGCATCCTTCATTGAAGCGAGCTTAGCGAGTGCATCTGCCCGGGTGTTTTTAATACGAGGAAGAAGCTGTATGTCATACGTGCTAAACATTAAGAACAACTGCTGTACCTTCTTCAAATAGGCCATCATTCTCTCTCCTCTCGCATGATAATCACCCTTAACCTGACAGACGACCAGCTGGGAGTCACTATACACTTCGATTGCTTCGACCTTCATTTCCTATGCAAGCTTTAGGCCAGCTATCAGTGCTTCGTATTCGACTTCATTATTTGAAGCTCGGAATTTGAAGCAAAGCGCATAATGAATATTGTGCCCTTCAGGACTGATTAAAACTATGCCCGCACCTACTCCAGTCTCGTTCGATGACCCGTCAACATAAAGTTTCCACAACTTTGATGTATCTGAGGCAGGTTTCTCGAGTACTCCCGTGGGAAGATCGACGTCGTATGTAAATTCTGCGACAAAATCTGCGAGGGCTTGACCCTTTATAGCAGTGCGAGGTTGAAAATTGATGTCAAATTGACTCAATTCAACAAGTGTTTTTTAAATTCTTGGAACGCCTGCTCGCATTTCTCCGTCCACTCGAATCTTTTTAATCCCTTCAACACCTCAAAGAAAGGTTGGCATTTATCGGTTGATCTGGATACAAACCGACTGAGAGCAGCTACTCTTCCTGCTAGGCTTTGCACATCTTTGGGTTTACGAGGAGACTGTATATCAATTAATGCTAGTATCTTCTGAGGATTTGCTTCGATCCCTCGCTGGTTGACCATAAAACCTAGAAATTTTCCAGATCCCACCCCAAATGCACACTTCTAGGGATTTAGCTTCATCTGGTATCTCCGGAGGATTTTGAACATCTCATCAAGGTGCTTGATGTGATCTTCGGCTTTCTCCGACTTGACCAGCATGTCATCGACGTATACCTCCATTGTGTTGCCAATTTGTTTTGCAAACATCATATTGACAAGACGTTGGTAGGTTGCTCCTGCATTGATAAGTCCGAAGGGCATCTTTTTATAGCAATATAACCCTCGATCAGTGATGAATGAGGTGTGTTCTTCATCCAGCTTGTACATGGGGATTTGGTTGAATCCTGAATATGCATCCATGAAACTTAAAAGTTCATGCCCCGACGTCGCATCTACAAGTTGATCAATTCTCGGAAGAGGGAAGCTGTCTTTAGGACATGCCTTGTTGAGATCGGTAAAGTCAATACATGTTCTCCACTTCCCGTTAGGTTTTTTCACCAAGACCGGATTTACAAGCCAGTCAGGGTAAAAAGATTCTCTTATGAACCCAATCTCGAGCAATTTTTCCACCTCTTCCTTTAGTGCGACGTAACGTTCTGGATTCATGGCCCTTCTCTTTTGTCGCACAGGCTTTTTTGACGGATCTATGTTAAGACGGTGGGATATGATCCTTGAATCAATCCCTACCATATTCGAATGCTACCATGCAAAGACATCCAAATTGGTCCTCAGAAAAGCGATCAATGAAGCTCGCACAAGTCCTTGAACCTCCGTTCCAATCTTCACGGTCCTGGAAGATAGATCGAATGATAAATCTTCCAGGTCTTCAATGGGTCCAGTTTTGACTTCGTCAATTTCTCGAGGATCGAAGTCTTCACTGGTCGTTTTGATTGACGCTTTCACTGACGATTCGACTGACGCTTTGCTTGCTGCTTTAGCTGACGTTTTATCCGTTACCACGACTGATGCTTTGTCCACTGCCACGACTGATGCTTCATCTGTGGCCACGATTGACGCTTCATCTGCTTCCATGACTGACGCTTCATCTGCTGCCACGATTGACGCTTCATCCGCTGCCACGACTGATACTTCTTCTGGCAGATGGACCATGATTGTGCGGGACGTCGCATCTTTTGCTGTGAGTTTCAGCGAGTTGTTATAGCAAGTCTCGCATCATACTGATTTCCTCGCACCTCGCCTACCCCATGTTGGGTCGGGAACTTCATTGTTAGATGATAGATCGAGGTGACAGCTCGAAGTTCCCTTAATGTTGGTCTTCCTAGCACAGCGTTAAAGGCAGATGGGCAATCTACCACCAAAAACTGGGTCATTATTGATGAAACCCTTGGAAAGGTCCCAACGCTGACCATCAGTTCAATCATGCCCATAGGCATCAGGCTGTCTCCAGTAAAACCATAGAGCAGAGTGGCGGCAGGCTTCAGGTCGCTCTCATTTAATCCCATCTTCTTGAAGGCATCGAAGTATAGGATATCCACAGCACTTCCGTTGTCGATCAATACTCGCCACAACTATGTGCTTCCACAGTTAATTTTTACGACCAGCGCGTCATTATGCGGATAATGGACTTCCCTTGCATCTTGCTCGGTGAAGGTGATATCCATTTCCGGTACTCGTTGAAGCTTGCGTGATCGCTGATCAAGGTGCATGACGTTGGTTAATGGCTGCTGTCAAGCTTCTCGTGCGTATCTATCCTGTGCTCGCTTGGAATCTCCTCCAACATGCGGCCCTCAAAAAATAGTTCGCACCTCATGCTGAATTTCTGGAGGTCGCTGTTGGTCTTCTTCTCGCCTTTCATCGCTCCGCCTGGTATATTGCCGTAATCGTCCCTCTCTAATCAGCCTTTTGATTTCATCTTTCAGGGCAAAGCAACTATTAGTGTCATGCCCAATATCATTGTGATATCGGCAGAATTTGTTGGGGTCGTGCTTTGCCCTGTCTCGCTTCATTGGTTCTGGTTGTCAGAATCGCTCCTTCTTATTTGTGACCGCATAGATATGATCTATGGGCGCGTTTAATTCAGTGTGATTATCAAACCTCATGGGAGCTTTTGAAATCTCCTGCCTTTTAGGTCTAGGCTGATTCTCACTTGTCTGTTAATTATTCCTATTGTTTTTCTTATTACCGCCGTTGTCGGTGACGACCGCAACTTTTGCTGCATCTGTTTTTCCTCCTTTTTTAGTCTTTTGAAGATTCTCTCGTGAAGATTCTAACCTTAGATGTCGACCGACTCTTCGGTAGAAGTCTTCGAGAGTTCTACACTCTCGTTCAAGCAATTCTTCCCAGAGTTTTGTTTCTGGTCGCACCCCGGCCATCATAAGAGTAAGAACTCCTCCTTCAGGGGGGTTGTTGACCTTCGCTAGCTCTGAAGTGAATCGATTGAGATAAGACCGTAGAGTCTCCTCTGGACCTTGCCGGATTGCAGACAAACTGACAAGCGGAACAGTGAAATTCTTCGCGGCCTGAAATTGTCTCAAGAACGCCATCTGTAGTTGTTGCCAGGACAAAATCGAACCAGATTTAAGTCCTCGAAACCACTTCTTTGCCACTCCTGAGAGTGTTACAGCAAAACATCTGCAGCGTGCATGATCACTAACCCGATGAAGTTCCATCAAGTCGCTGAAGTGATCCATATGGTCCTGTGGATCAGTCTTTCCATCAAAAGTATTGATGGTGGGAAGTCTGAATCCGGTGGGAAGGGCTGCAGCTCGAACCACCTCGCTAAATGGCGACTGGCGATACCCATCAGCGAGCTCATCGTCCCATCCAGCAAGTGTATCTAATGCGATCCTTAAATTGTGAACGTCGACGTTCAGAGGGAAAGCATCATTCCTTGCTGGTGGTAAAAGCGACCTTTGTTCGTTATCCTGTTTCACAGCGGGCTGGTCAGGTAGAGTCTTCTGCGACCTATGAGAGGAATTCAATGACATAGTTTGACGAGACCGGCTGTGGTCGCGATGATGCGATACAGATCGATCATGACCACGTCGTCGCTCCAGATAATGTCTTAGGTCTGCAGGATCTTGTCTCGACTCCCTACTGATTCTTTCGAAGACGCTTCTCGATGGTTGTCCTTGCTCGCTGCTCAAGCAATCCTGGCTATTAATGGATTTACGAGAAGGTTGTGTGCGATCACGGTTCGTACTTAAACTCTCCGTACGAGATTCTGGAGGCAAGTCTGCGACCTTGCCTTTCCCTTTGGAGATGCATTCTTCATGACGCTCTTGCTGAGTTCTGGGCTGGCCGCGTCTTCTCGTCTCGAGGATCTGTATTCCCTTCTCAGGTAATTGAGCAGGACATTCTTTGGGACATTCATGTTGTGGTAGGGTCACCATCTGCCCTTCAGCAAGTCGTCGCAGAGTGTCATTGATCTGGTTAGTAACTTGCTGAAGGTTCACGAGCGTTTCCTCCATGCGATCCTATCTCTGGGATAGGTTCTCTGTTGCCGTCTTAGTAGGCTGATCCGGAGCAGGAGTTGCCTGTGTAGCAGCGGTACTTTGAGGTTGGTTTTGGCTAGTTCCGGTGACTCTGGTAGTGTTTCTAGTGTTGGCCATTATTGAAGAGGTGGAATTTGACAAATTTTTCTGCCGGAATAGCCCTCCTTCTAGCACCAATCGTTGATGGAGGTTTTATCAACAATAAATTTAGAAAAAATCGAGAGATGTGGCTTGTATAAATTGAAGCAATAAATCAAAGCAAATAAGGAGAGAGGGATTTATAGTGGTTTGGCCCCGAAAACGATAAGCCTACGTCCACTGTTTTCTCACTATTTTCTGAATAATAACGAACACTCAAGGTTACAATCTCATCTGGAAATTGGAAAGACTGAAAAGCTATTGAAAATACTAAAAACTTAGACTACCTAAGGCTCGGAATACTCCAAACTTGAATACCCAAAACTTGGAATACCCTTCAGAACATTAAGTCCCCTTTATATAGGCAAAGGTAACCTTATGTCCCTAGGATCCTTATGTCTCTAGGATCCTAATGTCCCTAGGATCCTAATTGTATAAACGGGTAACTATACAATTGGGTAACGTAAATTAAGTAACAATATAATTGGATAACTATTCAAAACGGATAACTGGTTGATCACAAATAGGAGACTTCAGTTTCCCTTTCCTTGTAGGTCTCTTTCATAGCATTTAGTTGTTTCTCTCTTCTTGTAGGTTTCCTGTTTGACAAGGCAAACTGCACGGAGAAGGTCGCACAAAACCTGTGGAAGAGGTCGCATATAACCATCACGGAGGAGGTTGCATATAACCTTCACGGAGGAGGTCGCACATAACCCTTATGCGACCTTAGGATTTTAGACCGCACAACAGGTACCATAGATTTTTTTCTTCAAATAGGTACTAATGCTGCAACAAGAGTATTTCTAGTGAAACGACTTTCGTAACAATTTGATTTTGAAACTACACCAATATTATTATGGAATTGTACTCCTATATTTTGGACATTTCGATGGTGGAAAGTTTCATTTTATTTTCCTTTTCCTTTCTTATGACCATAAAGAGCTAATACATCTTGAAAAATTGAACTAGAAAGAATATGAAGAAAAGGAACCTTCTGGAGAAATGGAAGGGAGAGAGAATGCCCGAACTATCTCTTGCTGCCCATCCAAATGCCTTCCTTGGGTGCTCTTCTTCAGGTGATTTGGCCATTTTTCGATCTTCTGAACAATCTTAAGTTACACAAATGAAGAGAGTATGGGTTAAAAATGTGTCACTGAGGGTATTGTGCACTTTGTACCCGTTTTCATTGTGCACTTCGCTTCAAATTTCCAGTGTCGAATAATGAGGCAGAATATAAAGCATTGATAGCTGGGTTAAATCTCGCACAAGAAATGAAGGTTGAGATGATTGAGGTATACAGTGATTCCCAGTTGGTCGTTTGTCAAGTGATTGACGATTATCAAGCAAGAGGAGGAAGAATGATGACTTACTTACAGGAGGAACAACGACTGTTCTCGACATTTATTGTTTATAGCATTCAACTTCTTCCTCGCATTAAGAATACTCGAGCAGATGCTCTAGCTAAACTCGCCTCAATGAAAGACGCAGAATTATTAAAGGTGGTTCCTGTCGAATTTTTTGCAAAATCAAGTATCGAAGTAGATGGATCCTAGATGTTAACAAAAAACCATCCTAGATGGATCCTCTAATGAAGTATCTACAAAATGACAATTTTCCTAAAAACAAAGACGATACAAAGTGACTTCGAATGAAGGTAGCTCGTTATATCATCTTTGATGGAAAACTTTATCGAAGAAGTTTTAGCTCGCCGTTATTATTATGTGTTGATGAAGAAAAAGCACACTACATTATGAGGGAAATTCATGAAGGAATATGTGGAAATCATTCAGGGGCAGGCACTTGTGAACAAAGTTCTCAGACAAGAGTATTTTTGGCCAACTATGAAGAAGGATACAATGAAATTTTCCAGGAGGTGTGACAAATGTCAATGATTTACAACTATTCCTAGAATGCCACATATTCCTCTAACTCTAATGACTAGTTCATGGAATTGATATTATCGGAATGCTTCCATTGGTGCGAGATGGATTGAAGTATACAGTAGTCGCAGTCGATTATTTGACCAAGTGGACAGAAGCTAAAGCCTTGAGTACCATTTCCGCAAAGAAGATGATAGATTTTGTTTACAAATCTAAAATCTGCCATTATGGTATACCATATACTATAATTTCTGATAATAGGAAATAATTTGACTGCGATGAATTCCGTAATTTTTGCGACAACTTAGGCATCAAGAATAGCTTCTCCACTGTTGGTCATCCACAAGCCAATGGACAAGTCGAAGCTATAAATAAGATACTTAAACAGAACCTAAAGACAAAGTTGGAAGAGCACAAAGGAGCTTAGCCACAAGTGCTTCCTGAAGTATTATGGGCTTATCGCACCACTCAATGAACCACTACTAGAGAGAATCCATTCTCTTTAGCTTATGGATATGAAGCAATGGTGCCAGTAGAAATTGGTGCAAGCTCTCTGCGATGATCTGCTTATAAACAAGATCAGAATAATGCACTGATGAGGATTGAGCTCGATCTTTTGGAAGAAAGGCATGAGCAGTCTCAACTATGGATCGCATCATATCAACAATGCGCTGCTTAATATTATAATTCTAAAGTCAAAAGTAGGGAATTTGAAGTTGGTGATCTTGTTCTTCGACAAGTTCTACGTAATAATAAAGAGCACAGTGCTGGTGTATTTGGACCTTCTTGGGAAGGACCATATGTTATTGATGTCCTTCATTCGACCTAGGACATACAAGCTAGCTCGCATTAGCGGACAAAAGATCTAGCATGCTTGGAATGCAGAACAACTTCGTGGCTATTATCAGTAAAGTTTCATGTATATCTTCATCTATTTTCAACGACCTAGGAGGCATTTTGTCATTCTTCATTATTCATCAATAAATATGTCATTTCTTCGATTATTACTTCGATTTTATTATCAAGTTATTCTTTTATATTTGGTTCATCTTTATAGTTTTATGGTAGTCTTCGAACATTATAAAATTCAGGGGGCAGTGGGATCAGAATGTTATTTCCTACTTGCTTCTTAAGAGACTATGCAAATGTTCATTTAGAGGGGTTCGAATTTTAGATCGCCGAATTTCTAAAATTTTTTAAATTCTTAGGATTTTCTCCTCACTTCATGCCATAGCATATCGTATTACGCAATTTCTCTCCTTGAACAACAAAGTAACTAAGCAAAATATTCATTGTTTGATGTGATATATTGCTATATTCTATTTTACCGTAGAACTTTTGAAAAATAGTATTGAGTTCGCATCACTCATACTTGCTGTTTTCTTAAGTAACCTAACCTATCCTAACACATAAAACCTATTTTAAGTTAGTTGGATTCGAATCGCAATAGTGTACCAATCAGTCACCTAGTGATTGACTACTTAGTTAAATTATGCATCTTTATATTACAATGCAATGTGTTTTAATGGTTTTGCAGGAATTTCATAAAGCTCGCACCCGTATGCAAGCAAAATATTACAAAGTAAATAGGACCAGTCCGCATTTGTCTTTAACTTTATAAAATTATCAAATCTACTATACAGATGAGCTCGCTCCACCATTTGTAGCTTTTTTTTGCAGCTTTGGTTTTCTTCTAGCTCTGGACAAGCTCGACCACATCTTCACCGAGGATAGAAAAGTCAAAATCTGGATGCTCGTAGAAAATGTTGTATATTATGGTTGACGAGGTGATGTCATTGAGCTTTTCTTCGAGCTCCTTGCTTTCAGTGGCCCTGAACTCTTCTATAGCTTTGCAAGCCACCTCTTTTGTCGCCTCTTTTAGAGTATCTATATGCTCAGAGATGGTTTTCTCAAGTTCTTTGATTTTTTCCTCAAGCTTCTCTTTTTTGAGCTTTTCCTTGGCCAGATCCTCGCGCAGCTGCTACTTCTCTGACTCGAAGGAGTTTTTCTCTTCGTCGTGAGTCTTCTTCAAGTCCTCGATTACCTGGGCCATTTCTTCGACCTTTTTACCCTTGTCCATGCATTTAAGGATCGAGTCATACATCAAAATAGCAGCTGCAGCAGTCTGAAAATATAACACACATCAGTACAAGAAAAGTGCGCCGAAGATAGGAGATACTTACGTTTGCCAATATTCTTATTACGGTGTTGAATGCAACCTTGGCTGGTCGTTGCTTTATCCTCTCCCAACCATCTTCAGAAGTGAAATGGTTGATGAAGGCTACGCTCAAGCTAGCTTTTTCTGGTAGTTGGCAAAGGAGTGCGAGAAACTCCTTGTCCTTGTTGGCCTGGCTCGGTCCCCCGGAATAAGTGGCTGTTTCCTTGGATGGCTCAGGTAGGCTCACAATTTTAGTATACTGAGGAGTAGGTGAGCTTATAGAGACATCCTTGAAGGCGACTTTTCACTTCTTTGAGGTGTCAACTTTCTCTTTCCTTTTTGTCGAGGGGGGAGGTATACTGCCTGGTGTCTTGGACTTTGCAATTGATCCTAGTATTGAAGGGGTGCTCGCAGTCTGCTACCAATTGTCATTTCTGTACAAATATGATTAGTTAGCATGCAAGGTATGTATTGCGACAAAGAGAAGGAATAATAGAAAAATTACCTTCTTGCTGCTGAGAAATTGGTGGTGATGGAGCTTCTAGAGATGGTGGTTCTAGGACAATAGGAGAGATAGGTTCTTTTCATTTCCTGGGTTTAAAAGATGAGGCACCCGCTTCTTTTTGTTTCCTTTGCTTCTTCTTCGAGCTTGAGGGTTTAGTTGGACGGTTGGCAGAGTATGGAAGAACGGCTCCCTTTGGAAACAATCCACAAACGACTAGTTTTTTGGTTTTCCCAAGCTTTTTCCAATCAAATTCTTCATTTGGAAGGTCGTTTATTTTGTACACTCTTGCGAGCTGCTCTTTGGAGAGTCCTGGATGCTCCTTATTATCTGGAATGATATACGAATTCGATCAGATTGATATATTTATATAAAGTAAGCTATAAACTAAAAATTACCTACCAGGGTTTTGAAAGAAGCCATTATTCGTGTATTCAAAGTGAAAAAATAGATTTTTCCATTTTTCCATATTATTGCGGACTCCATGGATGGTTTTTATTGCTTGATTCGACTACTTGCTCGCATAGAAGAAGCCAAAATCTGATGGGTTCGACTTCACTTGGTAGAACTAAGCGAACTCTTCAGGTGTGGGGGATTCTAGACTTAATTTATGGTATAATATGTACAAACCTACCATGTATCTATATGTATTTAGGGTTAGTAGAAAGAGGACAACTCTATAATAATCGACGATCGATTTGATATATGAATGAAGTGGGAGGTGGACACCATATCTAAGAACTACGTCTGAGAATGAGGCAATTCCACGAGGAGGTATGTATGATCGATTGAACTCTGTGGGTAGGCGAAGGGGGACATCGATTTTGTAATCACATACTATCTTTTCGAGCTTGTTTGTTGTACAACTCGTCTTTATATCGGTACATGACCAGTTTCCTTCTATATAGTTAAAACCCCTTACGAATGCAGGGGCATCCTTAATGTACTAAGGCCATTAGTCTTGAGGGAGGTTGCCTATACGAGGACTATTTTTTCTGGTCTAGTTATTTCTACTTCAGGTTGTGGCTCAAGATAGTCCTCGAGATCTATAGAGCTAATGCTTGCATTGGAGAATGGCGATTCTCTTGAGAATACATTCTTTTTCCTAAGTTCTCGCTACTAGACATCTGAAAGAGAAATATAGGATGTATTTAGTCCTATGTGAACATCAAGTATACTCATTATATGTGAGTAATTTAGGGCTATAAACCTTAGGATTGCACCGACAACAAGCTGTTCATCGAATTTTTTTCTAATCAATCTATAGATTCATCTAAAATTGTCTAAGAAACTCTTCTATAATTCATTACTCGGTTCATTAATTCTATGGCTAGTTTTGGTTTTCAAATGTCAAGACTTCAGATTTCTTCTATGAGTTCATCTATTAATTATCTAAAAGTAATTTATTCGTTTGTGGAGAAATTCTGATATATGCCTATTTTTAGTTTATCTTAATATGGGGATGGGTTTATGTTCAGATTATTTATATTCTACGGTTCATCTTTCTATTTCTAAGAATAAACTTTGTGTGATTCATAGTTCATTCTACATAAGATAAGAGTTCTCTGGTCCTATGAAAATCGAAGAACAATGATTCTTTAAATAAAAATGAGAAAGAGAATGTATGCCTTTTTCAGAGACTGAAAAACCGAGATGTTGCCTGAAGGATTTTGGTGATGACTTTGCCAGAGAAGATGATGAGTTTGGGTGAGCTGAAGAGTGAGTAGGGGCACCGAGAGAATTTCTGTCTTATGGACATTTTGGATTTCAGAAGAAATGAAAGAAGAAGAGGATAGATGGATTCTTGATATACATTTCAAGCATTATCAAATCACAGCCGTAGATCAAAGTATTTAATTTTCGGATCCAATGGTCGAAATTCACGTGGGAGTTAATTTTCGAAATTAAATGAGTATTTTTCGAAATATGAAGAGTCTTGGTTTGAAATGTCTCGATTTAAAACAATAGCTGACATCATTGCTATCATCGCGTCTGCTCAAAAAATGGAGAAGTTTCCTCGAGCTTTGCTAATCTCCTGAGAAAATATGACACGTGGTTGCGTCTGTCAGGAAAAAGTACGTGTGGTTCTGGGAAGATAGGATTTAAGAATTGGCGACTCTTCAAGGGTTTCAAGATGACTCATAATGTCGCATTCTTAAGCTCGCACTTATTAGAGAAGAAAGTCTCATATTGTCCTAAAGAACTAATGGAGCTAGGGGAGCAATTGTTGTGCGGTATAAAATCTATATGTTGGTAAATGCCAAAAAAGGAAAGTTAGCAATCGAGTTGAGCGAGTCAGGACGTATATGAATTTTTCTGATCGAAGTGCGACCTCCTCCGAATGAGTTAAGTACGACCAGTATGAAAATGAAACTAGATCAAGCTTCATCAAACGGGTAATCTACAAAGAAAGGAAAACAAATTTCTGAATGGAGATCGACTAATCATTCCATTTAAGTTATTACCTAATTATATTGTTACTCGAATTGTATTTTCTGATTATACACTTACCCGTTGTTACAATGGGGAAATATTGAGCTACCCTCATCTATATGAAGGGAGCTCAGTTTTGTTATAAAAAAACACTTCGCTACATTCTGTAATTTTCTTTTTATTCTCACCATGAGACTTAAAAAGATTTTTGTAATTCTCTAGAAAATAGTGAAGAACAATAGACGTAAACTCTTCTTTTTTAGGGCTGAACCACTATAAAATTCTTGTCTCTTTATTTGTTTTGATTTATTAACCCTCTTCACACACAAATCACGTCTTGTAAATTTCCTAAATTCATTGTTGACATCCGTCAAAGAACTTAACGACTGCAGTATTGATTGTCACCGTACGTTACCTTCATAGCCTTGTCGCCTTCATCACGAGAAACACTCTTCCACTCCTCGGTGCACACAATATAATTGTCTTTCTCTATGATTTCTTATATTACTGGATTGATTGAAAAATGCTTACCGAGTATTAGTTCTTATTTTAAAA
>JXTB01000428.1:273838-329383 GCA_002914805.1 Parasponia andersonii
TCTACTAATTTCAGTTATTATACTGAAATGTACTAAGTATATAATTTTTTGTACTTGCTATATAAAATTTTACATTTGGTATATAAACATATATGCTAGACATTTTGCTATAATATTTGATAAAGGGATATTTACTTAAATTTGACCCAAAATTTAGTCATATTTTTATTAAGCCCTTTGCAAAAAGAAAAAGGAAACCTCATAGGATGCCCATTTTCGACATTTTGTGAAAGTATATGTCATTTTTTAAAAGTTTTACTTTTATATCCCTTTTCTAAAATCATTAGAGTTTTTTTTACCAATTTACCCTTATGTTCTTAAGGGGAAAATGGAGGAAAAAAAAGCACTGAATGCATATTGTATAAATCTACATAATTATTCTCCTTTTTGATTTGACGATTTTTTTTACCTGACCCATGATTCTTCTTTCCCCTCTCTCACTTTTAAAATTTAATTTAACGATTCTCTCTCTAGATTACTAGAAAAAATTCGAAACAAAAACCTAAAAAAGAAAAAAAAAACTTATGTGAAAATACAAAAAAGACACATAAATTCGAATTTACCAAATAAACTCAACTTTCACCTTGGATTGGTGCTAGAGATTGCTTGTCTTCATCGTAGCCAGAGAGATTGGAGCGACACCATCACCAACCAGTGTCGGAGATCGGTCATCTTCATCATCATCGTCATATAATTGAGTATCCCTTATACCAAGGCTCCTTATAGGCACCATGGTAGAATTTATCAAGGTGCTTTTTAGGCATCTTTGTAGACCAGTGTCTATCTTTTCTTTTTTCTAGATATAATATAAACGCTGTAATACATTATTTTCTAAGAATATCTTTTATATATTTATGTATTCCTCCTAAAATTTCACAAATACAATCCAAATATTTTTAATGGATTTTTGTAATATTTTTATATACACCATTTACGATTTCATATATAGTTTGCAAAACATCAAATATTTCACATAAAAATTTTCGAATAAAGTGGAAATAAAAGTATAGATATTTACACAACACTATATCTCCTTAGAACAAAGGTTTTTATTATGTATATAGACCTCTATCTAGAACTTTATAATTAGAACCTCACTAGATTCCTATAAAGTAGACAATTTATATATTAATAGTCACACATTTATATGTTTTCTCCTTAAAATTTTGTTTATCCGGGTTTGAAATCTTTTATTTCAATTTTCAAATATCATAATAGTAGTGCGTACGTAATACATAGTAAATGTATGTATATCTATAGACGCATTAAAAGAAGCTTCATAAAACAAAAAACATGAAAGCATCGACGGGAAAAATAATATGACTTCCACAAGTGCTTATAATATGACTTCCACAAGTATAAGCAGAGACAATAAGCCTTTTTTTTTTGGCAATCTGAATTTTTCTGCTGTAGAACCTTACAACATTAGTACAAATATATCTTATAAGTACAAATATTATATATATATATATATAGGACACCAATTTAGTAGATAATTATTTTTTATCTATTTATACGTATTTTTTTTGTCTAATTAAAGTTCATTACGACCGTCTTTTTATGATAAAAGGTAGAGAGAGGAAGAGCATTAAATAATATGTATTTCTTTCCAACTACTCAAATCATTATAACGGTTAGATATTATGATCTAATAGATAAAAAAAGTCTATAAATGGGTAAAAAATAAAATACCTACTGAATTGTTGCCTATATATATACATATCAAAACCTTAACAAATGACCATCTCATTTGAAAAATTGTCATGAAGCAAAAAATGTACAAGAGTAGATGCTTATATATAAACTCCTTTATCACTTTTGTTACCAGTTCTAATAACCAAATTCATGTCTTTCATAGCTAATCCTTGATTTCTTCCAAGTCAAGGCCATACCACATATAGACTAGTGACAATAATAACATGCTCAAGACCATACTTGAAATATTCCAAAAAATCAATAAATCTCAAATTCAGACCTGAGCACCTCATTCGTATATATATCTAACCGACTTTGAGCTTAGCATGAACTCCTTCAGATGGTAAATATAATCAAAATTAACAAAATTTAATAACTACCCAACTAACCTTGTGTTTAGCTTGAACACTCCAAGACTGAGAAAGAGTCACTAGAAAAGGAATCCGGTCTTTCCTAATAAGAACTCTCTATTCCAAAACTTGCATTTTCTCCATTTAAATTATCAACATGCAAACAACCAAGATTTATTATGTAATTCATATTAAGAAAAGACTGCAATAGATCAAAACACCCCAAAAAAAATAATGATAAGAACATATAAACAGCCATAAACTAAGCCTGTGAAATCCCACATCGGCTGGAAAGGGGAACGAAACACTCTTTATAAGGGTGTGGATACCTTTCCCTATCAGACGCGTTTTGAAAACCGTGAGCTGCGGAGGGCGGTTTGGCCCAAGTGGCAAAGCGGACAATATCTGCTAGCGGGGTTCTTGGACTGTTACAATGGTATCAGAGCCAGTTCTTCCGGACAGACGCGTTGAAATCCGTGCGCTGCGGAGGACGGTTTGGTCCAAGTGGCAAAGCGGACAGTATCTGTTAGCGGGGTTTGAGGCCCACCAATGCTTCCGGGCAGACGCGTTGAAATCCGTGCGCTGCGGAGGACGGTTTGGTCCAAGTGGCAAAGCGGACAGTATCTGTTAGCGGGGTTTGGGGCCCACCAATGCTTCCGGGCAGACGCGTTTTGAAAACCGTGAGCTGCGGAGGGCGGTTTGGCCCAAGTGGCAAAGCGGACAATATCTGCTAGCGGGGTTCTTGGGCTGTTACAAAGCCAATACTATAAAGAATTCATATTATTAGACAATGTTTTTGCACTAGTCTAAGGTCTTGGCCAACCATACGAAGAATTTCATGTTGTTATGTTTTCTAAGCCACTCTATCCAACACTATAAAACAACTCATCTTATGACTTCAAAGTCATGAAAAAATGTTATATCTCAGCAAGATGATGAGGAACCAAAATAAGCTATTGATTTATCTCAAACTTTTCTCACTAAACGAGGAAGAGGCAAAAATAAGAGAAGAGGTGGTTTCTTTCAAAGTTAAGAAGAAAATTTTCTGGCTGAGGCTACTACAGCAATGGTAGTCACAACTCAAATTTTCGAGATTATTTTAATAATTTTCCTCGATCACCACAAAATTAAAATAAAAGGTCACCACAGGGAACTTTGTTCTCTTTGTCACATCATCCAAATCAAGTCAAGTCTTGAAACAATAGAGTGTCAAATTTGTGGGTGTGGTAATCATGCCGCTCATAATTAGTGTTACAATCGTTATGATTACGGATATCAACTTAAAGATACCTACAAGCTTTTGTAGCAATGAGTCTCGCACATGTGAATAATCAATCATTTCATGCAGATTCTAGTTCCAGTATACATATGACTAATGATAAATGTAATCTTATTTGTTTACAACCTTATAAAGGAAGAGATAGTATTATTGTTTGAAATGGACATAAACTAGCAATTTCTCATAATGGTGATGCCCTTTTTATTACTTCTAGAAAGTTAACATTGAAAGATTGGATAGTAGCGCCAATTTTGAAAAAGAATCCCTTATCTATTAGTCAACTCATTGTTGATAATTCTTACTGATTTGAATTCACCTCATCTGGTTTTGTTATTAAGGATCAATGTCAAAGGATAGCACCAAAAGGGCATAAGTGAGAGGGTCATTGTGCAGTAGATGAAGGTTGTGTTCAGGCTTTATCTTCAATAAAGACTGGCTCCGCTCTTGTTGGAGTATGGCACCATCAGCTTTGACATCCCAATATTAAATATTCATAAGTTTTGAGTAAAAATCATTCAATAAATTCTTCCAGTTGGTTAAATAAAAGAACATGTTGTGATAATTGTTAATTGGAAAAATATCTAAACAACCTTTTGCTCTTAGTAATGAAATTTCAAAATTTACGTTAGATATGATATATTGTGATTTATGGGTCCTGCAACAATGTTATCTACTCAGATATTTCAGGTATTACGTTATATTTGTTGATGATTTTTCTCCTTTTTCTTGGATATATCCGCGGAGAAAGAAATCTTACTTCTATTCATGCTTTGTTAATTTTGAAAAATTGGTTGACAACCAATTTGATAGGCAAACTAAAATCTTCTAGTGTAATGATGGTGGTGAATTTACATCTACAATTTTTCAGCAATATCTCTCTACTTTTAGTATTTTTAACAATTCTCATGCCTACATATACCACAACAGAGTGTGTTGCTGAGCGTAAACATTGCCATATAGTTGAAACATCTTTGATACTCATCTTCTATGCTAACGTGTCTTTGTGGTGCTGGGTTAATGCTTTTCTCACTATAGTCTATGATAGCGGTCGTTAATGCAATCAAATTAAAATTTCTTATCTCCTAATTACTAATCTAGTATGGCTTAGATAATCTAGAATTACTTAATATAGTGGTAAAAATGGTTGATCCCATGACGAATTATTCTAATCTCTAAGCTATTAATTCTATTATTTTTAAAGTTTTTTTTACTAATGAAACAAAATTGAAATTAAGTGAAATAATGAAAACAATAAAATAAAACAGGTCAAATGATTATTCTTTACCTCTAAACAATCATATTAGATCAATTACCAAACTTTATAATCAATTACTTCTCAAAGTTACGAACCATAGATAGCATACAAGCTTGTCATATCTCAATATTTTCTCAGGTTTTTATTAAACAAAACAAGTTCTTTATCTAGATCCTATTAATTTGACAACCTAGAACTAGCTCTCTAGATTTAATCTAGTCAATACATTAAGTAAAGAAAGATAAGTTGATTCTAGGTAACAATTACACGAACTTGGATTATTTATAACCCAGAGTATGCTCTTCATCATAGTCAATAAATCACTTTGATATGAATTCAATTATCTATAATTTGCTACTAAATACCTAAATAATTACGAACTTAGAATTTTAACCTAGCATGCAATTTTTGCCATATTTACTTAGTTGTACACCCAAATAAAGCAAAATAGAAATCATAAACTAATAGAAAAAGTATAACAACTTTGAATAAATAATTGATAATCATAAAATGTAAAAAATTAATATAATAATTATGTCTAAGGCTTTGAAACCATCCATGACCTAAAAGAAACCTAGACTAGTATGTATATAAGGATAAATCATAAGAATATTATATTAGAATAAACAAATGAAGGATAGAAAAAATTATAAATGATAAAGAAATACTGAAAGTGACCTCCAAGCTCTTCTTCTTCTCTTGATTCTGTGTCTCTCTCTAGCCTCTAAGTATTTATAAGTGTCTCGGTATGTCCAAGAATGATTATTTATGAGGCAGAAATGTCCTTTTATAGTGTAAGAGATTTAAGAATCATGCTTGATTAGCTACCCAAAGCTGGAAGGGTTAAAAACCCTTAAAAGGTCAGCTTCCCGTTTTCAGGCACTACAGTGCCCGATCTCTGGCAGTTCTCTCAATTTTTCAAGCACCTGAGGGGAAGAAAGGGGTGAGATAATGCCTAGTAAAGAATCGATTATAAGTTCTTATATATATATATATGAAATGGACTCATGTTAAAGGTCCTGCATAGTAAGTATTCCGTTCAAAATAGTTCACAAAACTCAAGTAGAAATCATAGTCCAATAGTGCAAATATTTCAAACTATTGTAATATCCATCAAAACTAGTACATATCCATTCAAGCCAACATATAACCATGTATGCAATCATGATATCCGAAGTGTCCTAATGGATCACTCGTAAATCCGATCACCCTATGTGAAGCATCGTAAGTCCGATTATCTAATGTAGAGCATCGTAAATGTGTGAATGTATGAATTTTTATATGAATGATAGGATAAGGATATACCACATTTCCACAAAATCTCAAAATAACCATGCAGTATTCTTTAATCAAATCATTTCTAGTTCTCAAAACTGAGTTCTAAAACCATTTTGAATTTTCTAAAAATTTTGGCATTGCAACAACTATTTTCTATCAAAACTCAAAAATCTAATTTCTTCAGAAAACAATCCAAAACGGTATATATGACACACCAACTAGTATGACGTGTCTCCCAAGCAGTTTTTATCTTAAATTAGGTCAAAAATGGACATAAACATAATTTTTATAAATTATTTCACGAAATTCTATATTTATTAAAAATATGTAAAATTCATAAAATTAAATTAATTTTAGAATCAAGTAATCGAATCCCTACCTCAATAGAGCGTCCAACTAGCATTACAAGGCTATGGAGAAAGTTTGGCGTCGCTTAGGTGTCGTTTGGAAGAGCGGACGTCGTTTTCGAAACTTTGGTTCCTTGGTTTGAAAACTTGATTTTCAAACGAAGCTTCGATTCATGAAACGGACTTCACCACTGACTTCAGAGCACCCAAAAATCCTAGGTTAGACATATAATTTGCCAAATCTAGATGCAGGTCCCCACGGCACACAAATCGAGGCAAATTTGAGTCGTACAATTTCATTTTTCGGGCCCGTTTCAGAACATAGTCAATATATATCTCATTTTTTACCATTTTCAACGTAGATTTCAAAAATGATATTAGTTTTAAAATCTAACAGTCTGATCGAAAAGTCAATTTCAAAACTAATTACACACAAAATTGTCCAATGAAATTAAAATCAAATGGAGAGAAATTGAGACATAAGGTACCTACCACCAGATTGCTCGTGAGGAGACGAGTCCACGGCGACCAGTTTTGCGGCGAACAGTGGCCAGAATCGGCTCCGGCGAGCAAAAATAGTCACGGCATTTTCAGTGTTTTTCTGGCGATCGGCAGCTCCAATGGGCTGGTTCTGATGACGGAAGTTTTGTCTGGCAGCTGGGCGTCGACGCTGGTCAGTGACGTGGGGCAACGATGGCTAGAGGTAGCTCAACGGAGCTTCGCCGGATTTCGGGTTTTGAGTTTTGCTCCGAGGACCAAATCGAAAAAGAAAGAGAAAATGCGGAGATTTATGGGTAATTTCCGTAACTGTAGCGCCATGTGTCAATTTCTGGTTAATTGGGCATTGCTTTGCTTATTTGTACTTGGACCCAGTTTTCTGAAAATCTTCTGAAAAACACCCTTGAATAATTACATTTTTACCCCAATTTTCAAACTTTCTTTACATTTTTTCCCAAATGAACCTAGATCCAAATCTGTCCAAATTCATCCCCTTTTTTTGGGGTCAAAAGACCAATTTGCCCTTACAATTTTTATGGGATTTCATGTGCTTCCCTCCTTAAATGAATTTCGTCTCGAAATTCAAGTACAAGGCATAAACAAGTGAGGGTATTTTTCATACATCTCTGTCTCGAGTTCCCAAGTGGCTTCCTCTTCTTTATGGTGATTCCAAAGAATTATGACAAGTGGAATTTCTCTATTGCAAAGCACTTTGAGTTCTCTTCCCATTATTCGAATTGGTTACTCTTCATAAGTAACATCCTCTTGAATTGGTATCTCCACGTATTTAATTACATGAGATGGGTCAGAAACATATTTCCTCAGCATTAAAACATGAAAGACATTGTGCACATGGCCCAACTATGGTGGTAAGTCCAATCGATATGCTACTGGCCCAAATCTTGCAGTAATCATAAATGGCCCAATATATCTTGGAGCTAACTTTCCTTTAACTCCAAATCTAGTAACTCTGCGCTTCGGTGTAACCTTTAGAAACACTTGGTCACTAACATCAAACTCTACTTCTCGTCTCAAGGGATCTGCATAACTCTCTGACGACTCTAAATAACCTTAAGTCTTTCTCTTATCATATTGATCTTATCAGTAGTCTCTTGTATCAATTCTGGGCCAAGAGTAACTCGCTCCTCTACGTTAGCCCAATACAAGGGTGACCTACATGGTCTATCATATAATACCTCATATGGAGCTACACCCAAACTGGTTTGGTAGCTACTGTTGTATGCAAACTCCTATGACAAATGATCATCCCAGCTTCCACCAAAGTCCAATATACATGAGCGAAGCATATCCTCTAGAATCTGAATTGTTCTATCAGATTGGCCATCTATATTTGTGGGTGATAAGCTGTACTAAGATTTAATTCTGTTTCCAAAGTTTTTTGTAAAGCTCTCCAGAACTTGTATATAAATCTTGGATCTCTATCAGAAACTATGATGGAAGGTACTCCATGAAAATGAACAATGTGATCTACATAATGACGACTAAGTCTGTTGAGAGAAAAGTCAACTCAAAGCGGTATAAAATGAGCAGTTTTAGTCATTCGATCAACAATTACCTAAATTGCATCATTTTTCCTTTGAGTTCTCGGCAATCCCGTTACAAAATCCATAGTGATCTTATCCCATTTCCATTCTGGAATAGGCAATGGCTGAAGTAATCCAGCTGGTCTTTGATGTTCTGCTTTTACTTGCTAACAGGTTGTACACTTAGCCACAAAAGTAGCTACGTCTCATTGCATGCCTTTCCACCAATACTGTCTCTTTAAGTCATGGTACATCTTAGTACTACCAGGATGTACTGCAAACTTAGATTTGTGAGCTTCAGTCAAGATAGTCTCTCAAAGTTGTGGATTATTAGCTACAGCTAACATTCCATTAAATAGTACAAATCTTTCTCTATTAGTACTCCAACTTTCTAGTTGTTCACTATTCTGAAGTTGGTTCCAAATTTTCATTAATTCTTGATCTTGCCATTAACTTTGTTGAGCTATCTGAAGAAGTGAAGGAGTAGCCACTACATTGCTAACACAAGCAACATTGTTTCTCTCGGAATACTCCAAATTATAATCACCAATAGTGACTGAATTTTTCCACTCTTTAAGTATCAAAGAAGCAAGTATACCATGAGATTTACGGCTCAAGGCATCTGCTACCATATTTGCCTTTCCAGGATGATACTGAAGATTGAAATCATAATCCTCCATATATTTAATCCATCTTCTCTGTCTCAAATTCAAGTCTCGTTGACTGAAGAGATATTTCAAACTCTTATGATCAGAGTACATATCAAACTTAACTCTATACAAGTAACATCTCCAGATCTTGAGAGCAAATATTACAACTGCCAATTCTAGATCATGAGCAGAATAGTTCTTTTCATCAGATTTCAATTGACAAGAAGCATAAGCTATAACTCGGCTATTTTGTATTAAAACACATTCCAATCCCAGACCAGAAGCATCTGTGTACACCACATATGGTTCACTACTGTTAGGGACAATCAGAATAGGTGCGGTTGTTAGTTTTTCCTTCAATTTCATGAATGATGTCATTCCAAGCAAACTTAACATCTTCCTCATTTACTTCGTTAAAGGCAAAGTAATACTCAAGAAGTTTTCCACAAAACAACGATAATAACCAGCTAAACCAAGGAAACTCTGCAACTCAGTAACATTTCTCGGCCTTTCCCATCCTAGAATAGACTCTATCTTAGATGGATCAATTGAGATACCATTTTGAGAAATCACATTGCCTAAGAATTAACTTCTGTCATCTAGAATTCACATTTTGATCTCTTGGCATATAACTGATGATCTCTCAAAGTCTAAAGCATGGTCCTTAAATGTTCAGCATATTCTTTCTGAGCCTTAGAATGCATCAAAATTTCATCAATAAACATAACCATGAATCTATCCAAATAAGGCCTGAAGATTCTATTCATAAGATCCATGAACACTGCAGGTGCATTCATCAACTCGAAAGGCATAACCAGAAGCTCAAAATGATTATATCGAGTCTTGAATATAGTTTTCGGTATGTCTTCTTTATGAATCTTCAGTTGATGATACCCAGATCTCAAGTCTATCTTTAAAAAGAATTTGGATCCACCGAGTTGGTAAAACAACTCGTCAATTCTTAGCAAAAGATATTTGTTCTTTATTGTAAGCTGGTTTAGCTTTTTGTAGTCCACACAAAGTCTGAGTGTACCATAAGCTTTCTTGGCAAAGAGAATTGGAGCACCCCAAGGTGAGGTACAACTACTGATGAACCCTTTTGACAATAGGTCATCTAGTTGTTCCCTTAATTCAGTCATCTCTGCAGGGCCCATTCGATGAGCGGGAATAAAAATTAGTTGAGTTCCAGAAACTAAGTCAATATAGAATTGAATCTCTCTATCAAGTGGTAATCCAGGTAAATCCTCTGGAAAGACATCAGGAAATTCACTAACCACTGATATCCATGGGTATTTATCTGCCATTCCTATCTCCCTATCAATGGTGAATAGGCTTCCATAACATTCTAATTTCTTTTCCTATCTCCCTATCAATGATGAATAGGCTTCCATAACATTCTAATTTCTTTCTCCCACCAATACTTGCTCTCAGGAGAGGACTGAGGCTTATTGGATTCAAACCAGCTTGATGCACAACTAAATAACCATCTTCAGTATGAAGAGTCACCTTTCTTCTATGACAATCCACTTTTGCTCTATATTTGGACAATCAGTCCATACCAAGAATCACATCAAATTGGTTCATAGGTATCACAATCAAATTAACTAATAACTCACATCCATCAATGACGATAGAACAAGAGTTGCATATAGTAGACACACCATTGACATTTCCCAAAGGAGTATCAAGATTCAAAGTAGGATCAAAGATTTCAGATTTTAAACCCAACATGTTAGCAAACAACACAGATATAAAGGAATGTGATGCACCGGTATCAAATAACACGTGAGCCCAAGAGTGATAAAGTAAGATCATACCATCAACCACTCTAGTTTTAGGCTGATCATATCCCTCTATCCCAGAGACTGCATAGGTTTGAGCTTTCCCCTTTCCTTTGTTTCCTCTGCCTCTGCCCGGATGACTACTGCTAGATCTAGGAGTACTACTATGGGACTGTCCATAACCTCCTTGTGTTCTAGATACCTTAGGTGTCTGGCCTCCTATGGTGAAGGTAGAACCCTAAGAACGATATTGGTGCTGAACAGGAGAGTTAAAAGTCGAAGCTGAGCTCTGGAAATGAGTAGGCCTAGTTTGCTGACTAGGGATGGGCATCGGAGTTGCTTGACTCCCCTGTGGTCCTCTGGTGGTCGGTGAAGGAGTCTGCAAAAAGTGGGGGCAATTTCTTCTAAAATGGCCCTATTGACCACAGTAGTGGCAGGAATACGGAGTAAAATGCCTACTTCTTGTTGAAACAAAACTGCCACTGTGTCCACTGCTCTGTAAACCCTGTCCTTGCCATCAACCCTTTTTCATCTTTCGGTCTGTACCTTTTTCCTTATATCTAACAATAGTTCCTCTATCACTAATCAGCGTAGCTTTAATTCTCTGAGCTGTACCATAGGCCTCAATAAGTGTAGTAATTGGAAATGGCTCCATTCTGGTACGAATCTCTGGCCTTAAGTTGGTTCAAAAATGAATTGCTTGCAGTCTCAAATGGTTTCCTAGTGTATGAGCATACTGGGAGAATTCCACAAACCTTGCATAATATTCATCAACAGTCATACTACCTTGGCGCAAGATATTGTACTGTTTCATCATCTCATTAATATGGTCGTCATTGGCATACTGTCCTCTGAACAGTTCATCAAACTGTTCCCAAGTCATAGTGGTAGTGTCATGAGTCAACTTAATAGTGTTCCACCAATAATTAGCAGCATCCTGAAGTAAGTACATTGCAAAGTCCACTCTAAACTCTACTGGTACTGCCAAGGTATCAACTTTCTTCTGAACTTCCCTAAGCTATCTCAGTGCAGCTGCGGGATCATGTTCGCCACAAAAGTTCGGTGGGTTCAGATTAGTAAAATCCCTGAAGCTTTTAGATCGGTCATTTTTAGCAGTCGGCCTTGTCATAAGACTAGGTATCCTCTGCATAGCTTGTTGAAGAGCATCAACAATATTAAAAGCATGAGGGTCTTGCTATAGAGGAGCATCTTGTTCTCTATCAGGTTGAGGTACTCTTCTTCTTGGAGGTATTTTCTTGATCTGTATTTCAATACGTCCAATGTATTAGTAAGATGATAATTTTGTACAACCTATGTAAAATAAATGTCCACTCTAGTTTAATGAGTGACATACTCCGAGTATTTTAAATTAAAACATGGTTCTGATACCAAATTTTCTATCACGAGCCGAGGTCGGAGTCAATGGCAGAATTGGTATTTCATAAATTAGAAATACCAAAAAGAAATAAATAAAAAAAAAGCTCAATTCTTTTAAAATTTTACCCCGGGGTCTCTAACCTTTCAAAACTGGCCTCAATAAAATATTTAATTGGAAATAAAATCCAATAGTTATGCGTCACTTATTGAACATAGACCGTAAATAAAACAATTGTTTTAATAGTCGTATATCACAAATCATCTCACATTCAAACACAGACATAAGTAATACAAACTATGTCCAGATTTCATATTCTAATTTATAAAGTATAATGAAATCCAAATTCCTACTCAAATTTAAATATTTCACAAGACTCGTAGAAATTTACCAAAATATAAATAAACTAATTATTCTGCAAATACCTCAATCTAGCTCTTCTAATCTAAATTATACTGAGTGCCACCTGAGGGGAAAAAAAGGGGTGAGCTAATGCCCAGTAAAGAATTGATTACAAGTTCTTATATATATGAAATGTACTCATGTTGAAGGTCCTGCCTAGTTAGTATTCCATTCAAAACAGTTCACAAAACTCAAGTGAAAATCATAGTCCAATGGTCCAAACATTTCAAACCATTGTAACATCCATCAAAACCAGTACATATCCATTTAAGCCAACATATAACCATGTATGGAATCATGATGTCCGAAGTATCTTAATAGATCACTCGTAAGTTCGATTACCTGATGTTGGGCATCATAAGTTCGATTACCCTATGTGGGTATCGTAAGTCCGATCACCCAATGTAGGGCATCGTAAATGTGTGAATATATGAATTTTTATATGAATGATAGGATAAGGATATACCACATTTCCACAAAATCTCAAAATAACTATGCAGTATTCTTTAATCAAATTATTTCCAGTCCTCAAAACTGAGTTCTCAAACAATTTTGGATTTTCTAAAAATTTCGGCATTACAAACCCAAAAATCTAATTTCCTGCAAAATATAATCCAAAACAGTATATATGACATGCTAACCAGTGTGATGTGTCTCCCAGACAGTTTATATCTTAAATCAGGTCAAAAATGGACATAAATACAATTTTTATAAATTATTTCACGAAATTCTATATTTATTGAAAATATGTAAAATTCATAAATTAAATTAATTTTAGAATCAAGTAATTGAATCATTACCTCAATCGAGCATCCAACTAGCGTTACAAGGCTATGGAGAAAGTTTGACGTCATTTAGAATAGCGGATGTCGTTTTCGAAATTTTGGTTCTTTGGTTTGAAAACTTGATTTTCAAACGGAGCTTCAATTCATGAAACGGACTTCACCACTGAATTCAAAGCACCCAAAAACCCTAGGTTAGATATATAATTTGCCAAATTTGGATGCTGGCCCTCACGACATACGAATCGAGGCAAATCTGAGCCGTCCAATTTCATTTTTCGGTTCTGTTTCGGAGCATAGTCAATATATATCTCATTTTTTACCATTTTCAAGATTCCAAAAATGATATTAGTTTTAAAATCTAGTAGTCTGATCAAAAAGTTAATTTCAAAACTAATTNAAACGGAGAGAAATTGAGACACGAAGTACTTACCACCAGATTGCCCGTGAGGAGAGGAGTCCACGGTGACCAGTTTCGCAGCGAACGGTGGCCGGAATTGGCTCCGGCAAGCAAAACCAATCGCGATATTTTTTGCATTTTTCTGGCGATCGACGACTCCGACGAGGCTGGTTCTAGCGGCTGAGGTTTCGTCCGATAGCTGGACGTCGACGCCGGTCGGTGGCGCGGGACAACAACGGCCGAAGGTAGCTCAACGGAGCTTCGCCGGATTTCGGGTTTTGAGTTTTGCTCCGAGGACCAAATCGAAAAAGAAAGAGAATATGCGGGGATTTATGGGCAATTTCTATAACAGTAATGCCACGTGTCAACTTCTAGTTAATTGGGCACTGTTTTGTTTATTTGCACTTGGACCCAGTTTTCTGAAAATCTTCTGAAAAATACCCTTGAATAATTACATTTTTACCCCAATTTTCAAACTTTTCTTACATTTTTGCCCAAATGAACCTAGACCCAAATCCATCCAAATTCATTACTTTTTTTTTTGGGTCAAAAAACTAATTTGTTCTTACAATTTTTATGGGATTTCACAATTAAAGCTCAATTTTGTACTTAGAAGTCTATTTGATAAACAGACTACCGTCATAAACACTTCATATTGACACTTTTTATTTCAAGTGATACGATAAGCATCTTGATTACAATGGCCCTCGCACTTTTGGGTTTCAATGTTTTATTTACTTGAAAACATAAACGGATAAGAAGTTTATCAAAAGAACTTATCCGTGTGTATTTCTTGGCTAAGACCTCAGCACAAGGGTTATTGGTGTTTGCAACTAAATACGAATCATGTTTATATCTCTAGATGCGTTGTTTTAATGTGCAAATTTTTACATTTACTAACGTCTCTTCTTGCAGTAATATCTCACCTGATTCTTTATCCATTGTGAAAATTATTTCCAAAAGTTGATGAATGGTATCCTTCTCTGAAGAAAAATAATGGCTCTTCCATTACAAAGGTTGCACCTATGTTATCCATGTCGTCAACTTATCAGCCAAGTGGTTCTAAGCATATTCTTGATGTTGACTTTGAGGCTCAAGCACATATGGACGCTAATCCGATCACGGACTCCAATTCGATTGGTGAAACAAGTGATATATGTATGCATCATCACCATCAACACTAACTCCAACAAACACGGACTTTAATGGAACAAGTGATAATAATGATATACATGAGTCACCACCGCCTATGTCATCATTGCCATCTTTCTCAACAGCTTCAAGTGCAATCTCCAGAGCAGCTTGCTCTACGAATTCTCTTCCTAGCCAAATTTTTTTTAAACTGCCAATACAGCCACTAGCACCAACTTTTGTTGACAATAAGCACTATGATTACTCGTGGCAAGTCTACAGCAAATCCCACGCTCAAGTCTCAGGTGACTTTTTTGGCAAATCCTATAGAACCAAAGAATTTTCGTACTGCCTTAAAGTCATGCCTTTGGAGACAAGCTATGCAAGAAGAAATGCAAGCTCTTCATCGCAATAACACCCAGAAACTTTTCCAAAAACCACCAAATGCGAATGTCATTGGATCCAATTGGATATTTTGTATAAAATATAAGGAATATGGATCCATCATTGCTACAAGACCCGTTTAGTGGCACAAAGATTTAAACAAGTTTCCAGTACTGATTTTGAAGAAACTTTTAGTCCTGTCATTAAGCCTACCATTATTCGCCTAATTTTGAGTGTAATCGTACTCCTCTGCTTTTTGGACAATGAACGATCCTTTATACAAACAACCGGTTTGATTGAGATGCTCATAAACCAATTTGCTTTTGTTAAAAATGGAGTTCACACCTTACTCTGGTGGCTTATGCATGTATATATCAATTAGTAAGCATCCAAGTTCTGAGACGCTACTTTAGAGAGATTTTTTGCCATCCTTATTCATTTCTCCCTTTAACTCTTGAGGTATTCTCATGTCAAGCACACACTTCAATCGAGGTTTTGCTGCTTTTTCTACTTTATTTGCTTATTCATTTTTCATGTTTCTGAAAGAGTACCATCTCTTCTTTTTATTTATGTACATGTTGTATCTTTTTTATTTGGATTTTTTTCTTATATTGGGAGTAAGGTAATTGAACTCTAGACCTTCACATTAAAAGTATACGTAGTTATCAATCATCATGCTAAATTTGCGACCAATTTTATTTGGATCCTTTGAACTGAGAGCAAAGTTGGTGAAACCTTTAGACAAATTACGTGTTTGCTAAGAACCCTACCTCAAGATAAGGCCCCCAAATTTTTCCCCTTTTGTAATATTGCTCTTTTAGTCATTTTGTTTTCACCTTAAGCCTTAACCGGAAAAGAAAAACAATTAATTACCTAAGAAAGGAAAAAAAAAAACTCAAGAAGCCTATATTCTTGANTAATCTAATAGGTATTTTTTTCTTTACTTATGGCTAGGTATTTTTTTTTTAGCCGTTGGATCACCATTAGATGTGATCCAATGACTATAATGAAGTCCATGAAAAAACGTACATCATTAATGCTCTTTTTCTCTCTTACTTTTTACAATAAAAAAATATACATGCTAAATTTTTATTGGTCAAATTGATACCTATACATAGGTAAAAAAAAAAAATACCTACTGAATTGGTGCCCATATATATATATATATATAACACCCTATTTTCTAACTATTTTCAAATTTCAAAAGTGAAACAAAATCTTTTCTTTCAAATATCAACTAGAATTAAATATTATTATTATGCATTATCGTTTCATATTTTCATAATTAATTTTACCATAATATATAGTCGCGATTCTTAACTAATCAGTGTTAACTTATATGGTACCTGCAAAAGTGAAAAAGATTTTAAGTAGTTTTTTTGACTTTCAACGTTTTTTGTTTCGTTTTGTTTTTTATTTACAGTTTACAAATCTTTTTTTTTTCCTTACATCTATAGTTATGTATTTATTTCAATTGTAGTACACATTACAAAATAGAAAAAAAGAAAATACACCAATCTAGTTTCCATCTTTTAGGCTCTCTTACAATTCCTATTTATTTATTTTTATTTAGTTTTTAGGGAAAAATGAAAATGGAAATTAAAAAAAAGTTACTAGAAGAAATTGATTTAAAAAAGTTATTTAGAATTGATTGTTTAATAGGCCAATTGATTTTTAGATTATTTTCTTTTGTCCTTTACTCCTTCCTTATTAATTTATTGATTAACATGGTTGTATTTCACAATAACTATTTTAATTACTTTCTTTTCTACTGTTAGCTTGTGTTGAGTTTTTTGGTTTTATACCTAAGTAATAAGAACAAATATATCTAGTAGAAAATATTCATTCGAATGTGAAAAACTTAAGAAAAAGAGGAAGATAAAAGTGTTATTCAATTATTACAAGAGTTCTTCAAAAATTGCTCAAAATAGTAAGAAATGGATACCGAACTTAAGTGAAGAAACACACCATGACCAAACTCCGGGCCAATGGTAAAAATGAAATTTCACAAGTGGAAATTCAAAAGTTATTTAAGAAAAATTCATAAAAATAATTTAAAAGAAAATTTTCCACAGTTTTGTGATCACCATTAGACTTAGATTGTTAAATAAAATTTATTTAAAATAAACCAAGTATCATTATCAGTAGTCTCACAATCCAATACACTAGTTATATAGACAGAGTCCGTAAAACAGATCCATTAATATTTAATATATGTCAAGATAAATAACAGCGTTATTTATATAGTTACCAATTTCATGTACGGTAACCAACTCCTCAATCCTCTACTCCCGAGTTTCTAAAGTCACACCGAGCATAGCCTGAGAGGGGAATGTAAGGGATGAGCATTCAAATGCTTAGTAGGAATTTAGTTATCTTTTTGATTGATGCAATTTCTCAAATCTGTATGGTTAGTTCCTTTAAATCCATGTATAAATCAAATTTATAAATCTATTGGTATCCAGAATAGTCACATATTCAAAACCACAATCAAAATTATATCATTATACATATCATACATCAACAAGGATATAAGTGAGCTCTCATCCTCCCATCACGGCCCTGTAATACCTCTATAGCAGGGGTACCCAGCATCCTGACACTGTCTCTCACCTAGCACTGCAGCAACTCGCCAGTGATCTAAAAATACGGCGATACTATAATGGAACTCAAGTATATTATCCTATGTTATGTACAATATGTCACAGTTCATGGCTACCATGCATCCAATAATCAAATCATGCTTTAAAAATCCAACTTAGCATTATTCTGGGATTTATTGTAACATGGGCAGCACACTGTTGTTTTACCCCACAACTAGTATGTAAAAATGTATAAAATAATTTATGCAATCCAATTCCAGTATAATTCAACAATTAACAATACTTTCTTTAACCATCCTAAAATCACGATTTTTCATAAATAAATTTTAATACAAATAAAATCAAAAATAAATATAAAATTAGATAATCGAACCCTTACCTTGATATGGTAGTAATACCAAGTCAATGACGCTCGAAAATTCCCCGACTAGTCACTCAGGTGCTTAAACAACAATTTTTGATTTCTAGTAAGTCCACTAGAAAAAGTGACTTTTCCACCAAAGCTTCAAATATAGAAATGGAGGTCACCACTAAATTCAGAGCACCCAAAAATGTTATGTCAGATATATACTTTGTCAAAAATGAGTCTCGGTGCGGGACCGGCCTATGACACGCAAAATAGTATAATTTGTGCCACGAAATTTCAATTTTCATCCTACAACGAAATATAATGATATTTTATATCAAAATTCATATCTTGACCTCACTTAGTCCAAATTCAAAATTAGAACTCAGTTTCGAGGTCCCTAGCATTAATTAAGCCCAAAAATCTGAGAATTACATAAATACTACCTTTTGAAAATATTTAGAAAATTGTCCTTTTTTTCTAACTACTATCTACTGCACTTACCGCTACCCTTTTTACTTTTACCAACTGTAATTATTCATAATTTTTAATCCTCTTTCACCTCAGGTATTTATCTCGGGTAAATAAATCATTTAATCAATATAATTATGTGAATATCACTTTTTATATAATTAGTAAAAATGGTAAAAACTTACCGAAGATAAATTTTAATGTGAAACCACTTGGAGTTGATCGGCGACAGCGAGATGAAGCTTCGCTTGCCAGAGGTATCGAAAACGGAGGTCAGGCAGTGCTCCGGTGATCAGAAAACCTCACCGGAGGCGGATTTTTTGCGGGGCCGCTATGGTTTCATCCGACGTCGAAACGAGGCGAGACTGGTGGCGTTGGATTCGTCTTCGAAAGCCTTTCGATATGGGCTGGCATATCAGCTGAGACGGGTGGCAGTGTGGTGGCTGTAGGTAGCGGTAGATCCGGCGTTTTCTCTCTCTTTTTCTCTCCATCAAGCCCATATTTACTAGAAATTTGAATTTTTGAGGGGTTTTTAAAAAAAAATTGGGCACTATTGCAAAGTATTATAATATTCCAGATTTTTTATTATTTTAATCGAAAATTCAATATTTGCAACTTTGCCATTACTTTTAAAATGTCTAATTTACTCTTGTGACTTTACAGATATTACAAAAAAATTATTATTATATCGTCAAAAAAATTTTATTTGAGATCAATTACATCACAAGAGATTAAAATTAATTCAATCGAATAGCTACGTTATCTACTAAAAAAGCTTTATGGTATAAAGATTTGATTAATAAGTCTACATCTCAAAAGGTAAGAAAAGTATAAATTTTATTCTATGCATTTCATTTTCTTTGTTAAGCAAGTTTGTTTATTATTTTCAATATCATGTTTTCGCATTAGAGATGTCCATTGTAAGTAAAGTAAATTATTCTTCTATAAAAGTTTTGTTGCATTGTTAATGAGATACCAGAGTATTTTAACAAATTATTTAGAAAAAATAATTTTAAAAAAAAGATGGAAAAAGCCTCTATCGAAGGACTTGCCTAAGACCCCATAACTGAGAGAAAACCGTTGTACATATACCACTTTTTAATGCTTTGCCATAGAAATCATGACTGTTTGAGAATAATCATATTTGCTAATAATCATAATATTTGATATTCTCAAGGCGCACACATTGATTCTTAGAGAAAATAGATACTTATATTTATTCGCATTCATGGAAAGGGCCAGGCGTCGTAAGTTACAAATTCAATTGCAGTAGTGTAGATCTATTTGATAATATTGTACTTAATTACTCCATCCCGTAACCCATAACATTAATTACTCCAAATGTTAAGACTATCAATTTAAATTTCAATTCTAGTCTGATGGTCTCCAAAACACAATGTAAAACCTCTTAAATTTTGGAAGGGATATTGTGGTCTTTTGACCCAAAAAAAAAATGAATATGGACGGAATTTTGGCCTAGATTCATTTGGGTAAAAATATGAAAAAAGTTTAAAAATTAGGGCTGAAATGTAATTATTTGAGGACCAGAAGAAAAGAAATTCAAAGCTGGGTCCAAGTGAAAATAACTAAAATAATGTCCAATTAACCAAAAATTAACACGGACGCTACAGTTTTGAAAATTGCTTTTAAATCCCTCTATTTTTCTCTCTTCTTCGCCTGCAGCCCCCAAGAGCCAAACAAACAGAACTTTCAATCGTTCAACGCAGCCATCACAACATTGCCCAGATTCGCCAACTCGCCAGCCCGCTGTGTTCATCGGATGAAGATGAAGGAAACTGGACCGGTCTCGTTGTCTATCGCCGAAGCTACGAGCCTCCGAAAGTAACACATACCGAACGATTTTCTGGCGCAAAATATGGCTTCTGACGTCCTTCCACACACCACCGGCATGGGGAGCCTTATCTCAAGTTTGCTGATATCTTCCAATTAGTCATCTTCTTCAACTCGCCGCCGGTGAGTTTTTTCCTTTTTCGGCCATTTTTCAAAGCTTAAGTGGGTATTGATCTAATTATTTTTGTAGAGTAATTATTTTGGCCATAAAATGTATACAATGTTAAACAGGAGATTGAGATGAGGTTAAATGTGATTTTGTGGTGTCGAAATGGTATTGCGAGACGTGTTAATTATTGAATTTAAAAAGAGGAAATTTTTCTAAATATTTCAAGAAATGATATTTTTGTAATTTTTGGATTAAAGGCTCGTTTAAGGCTTAGGCTCTCGAAACAAAATTCCAACTTCAAATTTGAATTCAGTGAAATCGAGAGGTAAACTTTGATATAAAATATCACTATATTTCGAAGTGGCACGAATTTCGAGATATAAGGCTCAAGATTTCCCTCGTTTTGCATACCAGGGCCGGGTCTCATCTTAGAACCCAAATTTATTAAATTTTGGATTTTAAAAATCTAGTGGTGAGGTCCGTTTCACGATTTGAAGTTACGTTTGAAAATTGAGTTTTTAAACTTATCGATCAAAAGTTCGAAAACGATGTTTGACCCTCCAAACGACACCCAAACGACGCCAAATACACCTCATAGCTCTGTAATGCTATTTTGACACTCAATTGAAGTAGGAATGCGATTACTTGATTCTAAAATTAATTTAATTTATTAATTTATATTTTTTCAGTAAATATAGAATTTTGTGAAATAATTTCTAAAAATTATGTTTGTATCTATTTTTGACCTAATTTGAGATATAAACTACCTGAGAGGCATGTCACATTGGTTGGTGTGTCTATATACTGTTTTGAACTATTTTTTTTTGTAGGAAATTGAATTTTTGGATTTTGATAAAAACAAAAAACAATCGTTATACTGCCGAAATTTTTGAAAAATTCAAACGATTTGAGAACTCAGTTTTGAGAACTCATTAAAATCTCATGTTAGATTTAAATTATTTAAGAAAAATATCCATTAAAGTTCAAGAAAATTTCTAACTATCTCATTTGAATACTTGTTGAGAAATCAAATATTTTTGTAAATCGAGTTCAAGTGAAAATTTTAGTCAAATGTTCAAAATAATTTACATAAAATAATTTGTAGTATTAAGTTCTCAAACTTATATTAAAATTACCCTCGTACATCTACTTAGTAAATTTACTAGTCTTGGCTAAATAATTGAATAAGGAAAAAAAGATAATAGAATATGAATATCTACCAAGGATTAAGAGTCAAGCTATATACACAAGATGCAGCTTATCTATTCATCAAGACGACTACCTCAGTTAGACAGACAACTAAAAGTGAGAGAAGTAGGGACTGAGCATTCACATGCTCAGTAGAAATCTAATTACCTTTTTGAATGGACGTAGTTTATCAAACATACATGGTTAATATATTTTCCAAATTCTATTTATAAACCAAGTTTATAAAATAATTGGTATCTAGTATAATCACATATTTTAAACCAGAACCAAATTCACATAATTGTACATATCATAAATCAGCTATGTATATAAGTGAACTCTCATTCTCCCATCACAATTTTATAATACCTCTGTAGGAGAGATATCCAGTTTCCTGATACTACTCGTAAGTATATCATCCAAAAATCTACGCAGAGGCCTAGGTCTTTCACTTAGCACTACAGCAACTCACCAGTAATCTAAACTATCATGATGCAATAATAGAACTCAAGTGTGTGACCCTATGCATGTACAACATATAACAGTTCATAATAATTATGCATTTAAGAATCAAATCATGCTTTAAATTCCAACTTGGGCATTATCTTGGGATTTGCTATAACATAGTAGAACACCACTATTTTACCCCATAATCACGATATAAAAATATTTATAATAATCCACACAGTCTAATTCTAGTATAATTCAATAATTTTCAATAATTTATCAAACAATTACGAAATTTTAATGCAATTATAAATCAAAACAGATATAAAATTAGATAATTAAACCCCCTCGATATGATAGCAATACCATGTTAACAACGCTAAAAAAAACTCCCGTTAGTTACTCAGGTATTTGAATGACAGTTTCGGGAACCTAGTAAATCTACTTGAAAATTTGACTTTTCCACTAAAGTATCAAATGGAGAAACGGAAGTCATCATGAATTCAGAACGCCCATAAATATTAGGTTAGATATATATTTTGTAAAAAATAGGTTTCGATGCAGGATTTGTCCCGTGGCACACAAAATGACATTATTCAAGAGTCTCGTAATCTGTGTCATTTCAAAATATAGCGATATTACATATCACAATTCGTTTCTCGACCTCACTAAATCCAAATTTGAAATCAGAATTCACTTTCGAGTTCTCGAGCCTTAAACGAGCTTTAAATCCGGAATTACAAAAATATGTCTTTTTAGAATTTATTTAAAAAATGTCTACTTTTTCTAAACTATTTAGAAAATATCATCTTTGCTGATTATTTACAAAATATCACTTTCTTGAAATATTTCAGAATTTATTATTATCACATAAATATTTAGAAAAATATTACTTTCTAAAATATTTGAAAAAGTATCAACTTCACGGATTATTTGTTAAATATGTCATTTTTGTAATAATATTTTAGAAAGTAACAATTTTCTAATGTCAGCCGAAGGCCCAGATATGAATAGTAACAACTGTACTCCAATATTATTCAGTTTTACAAAATAATCACTTTGCATACTAAATTAGAAAAATACCACAGTTTTCAATTCAAAAATCAATATGCTTCCGGATATTATTTTAACTTTTACTAACCATAATTATTCATATTTTTAACCCTATTTCACCCTGTTAATTTAACTCAGGTAAAATAATTACCTAATTAAAAATTTATGAAAATATTATTTTTTTTTACAAAGTTGATAAAAATGATAAAAGTGGTGAAAATCTTACCTGAGATGAATTTCAATGAGCAACCATCTAGAGGTAGTTGGCGACGATGAGATCAGACTCCACTCACCGGAAGTGACAAAAATGGAGGTTGGACGCTGAAAATGTCACTGAAAAACGTGTTTTGGCGTGATCTTCGGATGGCTAGATATTTGTCACTGGAGCTCTAGTTCTGGCGAAACCAGTGGGCTTTTGATCATTGACAAGTCCTCTTTGGTGCGGGGTGGCACGTTGGCCTAGTGACATCAACTTGTAGTGGTAGCGTGGCTGAATTGAAACTGCTCTCTTTCTCCTTTTATCTCTTTCCTAAGCCCTCTTTGTTAAGAATTTAATGTTCTGAAGGATTTTTATGCAAAAATTTGAGCACCTGTAAAAGATTAAAATATTCTAGATATTTTGATTATTTAAATTCGAAAATAATTACGACAATACCGCTCAATCCGAAAAGTCCAAATTACCCTCGTATAGTATCAGGTTTTACATAAAGGTTCTATATTCATTTTATTTAGTCATTTAAAATGATCATTTTAGTGGAACATCAGATCAAAGTCATAACCATGCATATCAAGAGTCATCAATAACCAATATCACAATCTCAAAAACATATCTCACAAATAAAATTTTCAAACAATTTAGATGTGCTAAATTGGTGGTTATATCTTCAGGGCAAATAAATATGCATGTCAAAATATAATTGAAAATTGAACTATCACTAGACTTTATGTATAAAAATGCACAACCAAATGAGAAATCAGAAACTTACCTCCTCGAAATAATCAAAGACTTGCTATGCTTTGAACTTTGGCGCTTCCGAGCCAAATAACAACGACAATTCCTCCAAAATGATACTCAGGTGTACTACTCGATTTAAGTGCCACAATATCAAGTCTACTCTTTGGCAAAACAGAGGCCACCACAACAATCTTAATATCAAAACAAGGCTAAAGGTATGCTCGACTCTCCAAAGTGACGTCCGGAAGCTCAAAAACCAAAGTTCGACTGAAACTTTGACCATTGACTAGTCAACAACGGCGGTCCGGTGGGGAAGCTCCGGCGACAGTGGCAGTGCCAGGGACGAAGGTCGGGGTTCGTTCACCTTCGAACGCTGATTGTTGTGATAGGGTTGGCTGTAAGACTTACCGGATTGGCCTACATCTATCCTGGAATTCTTGAAATGTGCACTTTTTCAGCCAAGCTTCGTTAAAGGTCTAAATGGTAACGAAATCTGGCAAACTTAGTGTCAAATTGTCCGTCTCGAAACAAGGAATCCACACTCTCTGAAATTACCAAAAAATAATGCCAGATGGTTGACTAATAGGCTGAAGAGTGAATTTGTAGCCGTGAGTTTCAACCGAAGATTGGCAATGCATCATGTTTTAGATTACCATGAAATGTCACCAGATTCTTCGTCTCGTTGAATGCTTTTTACGGTACCTTATTTACAAAAGCATGGCATACAGTTAACAAGATATCGCCCCAGGAGTGGATTGTAGGACGTGAAAGTGAGAAAAAATAAGAAAAATGAGAGAAAAGCAGGAAGAGAGAAAAAGAATAGTTTGTGGTCTAACCTTGGACCAGGAACAATTACTTTTTCAATTCATAATTGCTCTTTCAAAAGTACGCTTTACCTTTTTTCTTAATTCCCAAGTTATCCCACTTAAATTCCAATTTCCACTCACTTTTCCCTCCAAGACCAAATAAATCCACCTTTAACCTACATTATTTTATGGAGGTATTATACTTGTGTCAACTATAGCCCTCGTTAGTTTGAGGTATCCTTTACTTTCATATCTTAAAATTTTTAATTTATAGGTTCATTTTCATTTTTGAGCCATCTCTAATTAAGAAGCTAATGATTCATTTATAAGCCATATCTTATTTTTCTACATGATTTGTTTTGCTAATCTTAATTAAATTTTTTTTTTTTCAGTTTTATCCAACTTGGTCAAGTATGCATTTAATTTAACTAGTGTATGATTCGTGACGTGTCAATTTACTGTATTAACATTTGGACAATCCTGAAAGGATCAGATTTGTTACGGTCTTACAGATCATAGGATAGAGGATGATCAGAAAGAGAGATTCATCCACCAATTATTTGAGTTTACTGTGGGAATCCTTTTACAAGTCGTCTGGAACCTTATTTTTTTTACTAGCATTATACGCATAGTACCGGTTTAATAGAAACTTCTTTATCACGTGGATCATGTATTAATTATGTAGTGTATTTTTTTTACTAGCATTATACGCATGGTACCGGTTTAATAGAAACTTATTTATCACGTAGATCATGTATTAATTATGTAGTGTATTTTTTTGACTCGCATTATACGCATAGTACCGGTTTAATAGAAAGTTATTTATCACGTGGATCATGTATTAATTATGTAGTGATCAATTCTTCTTTCTCCATTTTAGAAACTTACGGGCAATTAATATTAATCTTAGGCTTGAAAAGTGTCACGAACTAAAATCTCAAGCATTGACTTTTTAGTAATTTTGAGTGTAAGTTAAAATAAATAAAGAATTTTATAAAATTCGGAGAAAACACAGTACTTGAATATTTCATTTTAGTCCTTGACTCATTAGAAATTCTATAAATAGGAAACACATCTTTAATTTAATTTATTAAGAGAGGGGTGCCAATTAAAATTTGATGAAACATAATTAATTTGTACGAAAACTTGGTTTGATAAAAATTTTAACGTTAATAAAAACGAAATTCGTAAACCTAAAGTCAGAAAGTCCAAAAATTGGTTTACATAATTAATCAAAATTCCAAGTACTTAAAACTTTAAGAAATATGCTCCTTGGGAACTATAGGGTCCCATATATATATACCAAATCCTCAAATAGTAGTAAATACATCCTCAAACATTCACTTGATAGACTCAAAGAACTTGGCAAATCAGTTAGAAATGGAAAAAGAGTGAGACAAAGAAAAGTACCAACCCAAGGAGGAATAAAACCACGAACCTAAGCCAAACGACCTGCCTAACAATCGAAACAATTGACTCGAATGAGTGATCGCCTGAAAGGAGGGAAAAGAGAAGGGGTGAGCTTGAAAGCTCAATAAGAAAATTGTTACCTCAATTAAAACCTTTTTAGTGATGGAAGACCCCTGCATGGTTAGTTTAATTCAAAATAACTTTTCAAAACCATATGTGCATATATTCATAAAAACATCCAAAACTGAGAGTTCATATGCACATACATATATATAGAGGTGGGAAAACATAATATCTCAAAACTAATCAGTCCACAAACACATGACACAAATCCATCCATACTCATGAGTTCATCACCTCTCATCGATGGAAATCAGGGTGTTGGTACTACGTGTGCCATACAGCCTGCCTGACACCTAGCCTATAACCGGAGGGGACACCCGTATGTCACCTACCAAACCTGGAGGGGTAACCGCATTGCCTACGCCTGCCAAATGGGGAGGTAATCAGAAAAAAAATCTCGCACGGATTCACAGACTCTCACCGTCAGTGGGGCCGCAGCGCCACACTGTAAAAACCCCATGATGCTAGCCTGGGACTCATGTGTGATCCTATGACGCGTGTACTCTGAACTGAAATATAAAAGTAGCCATACAGTAATTTATCTTCAAATGATACTCTAGTTTTTAATAAAATAATTAATTAAATTTTGTAGAAATAAAGGCAGCAAAACGGTCCTATTTTAACATATCCAAAAATAAGCTGCACTCAAAAATGTCCCAGAGCAATCCAATATATATAAATCATACCATCACAGATACTTAAAAGTTCTAAAATCATATTTATTCTCATATGTTGCAGAAAATAAGTTTTATTTAAAACAACGTAAAAGATAGGTAACCAAATCCCTACCTTACTATAATAGTGATACCACACTATTGGATGCTCAAAGTGCCGTTAGACGATCACTTGGAGGGTCGGGAACTAATCAGACGCCCTCGATCGTCCTCTTACGAAAAATCAATTTCTCACCGGAGTTTCAATTCCACAAACGGACCTCTTCACTGAATTCCTAGCACCCAAAATAGCTAGGTTAGACATATGACTTGTCCAATTCGGGTACGGGCCCACAGCGGACTGGTGGCACGCAAAACGAGGTAAAATCTCGACCGTCCAATCTCAATTTTCGTCCTGATCACCAAACGACACAATATATATATCAAAATTCTCCATTTTCCGAGTACATTCCAAAAATGATAACAAAAACAAAATCTAACGGTCGGATTAAAAACTAAAATTCGAAACTCAAAAGCACCCAAAAATGGCAACTTTCAATCCGGGCAAAACGGGATCGTGAAATATATACCTTGACGATCCTTGCGACAATACGAACCCAACGAGCCCAAGAACGCAGCTTAAAATGGCCGGAATCGTCGTCGGTGACGAAAACTCTAAAACAGCCATTAATGGTGTTTTTCCGGCAACGTGGCTCTCAGCGGTGACGGGGGTGGACGGCGCAGCTTCCTGGCGATACAGGAGGAGCTCACCAGTGACAGGCCTGGCCGGATGATGGGCGAGG
The DNA here is from genome assembly GCA_002914805.1 of Parasponia andersonii. Lineage (NCBI taxonomy): Eukaryota > Viridiplantae > Streptophyta > Magnoliopsida > Rosales > Cannabaceae > Trema > Trema andersonii. The sequence continues at coordinate 301,808 of JXTB01000428.1, forward strand.
TGGCGGTGGCTTCCTTGGTCCTCTTCGGCTGAGAGAACGAGAAGGAGGAGAAAGAGGGAGATTCTATGGGGGGAGGGGGGAGGGAGACGAGACAGAGGAAAGAGAGAGAGGGGTAGAAGTATATATATAATCTGATTTTTTTAAAAAAAAAACCGATCAAATGACCAAATTGCCCTTAAAAAAACTAAGTTATTATATTCTCCCCTCTTTATAGAAATTTCGTCCAGAAATTCAAGTACAAACCGAGAGTACGAACACGAACGTGAATTAATGAAAGCGTGAAATAGACACTCCTCACCTAGCATCAAAATCCTGCCAACATACCGAACCACACAATGATATCTAGCATCAAAATCCTGCCAACATACCGAACCACACAATGATATGGTGTAAGGGCGTGCACGAAGAGATACATAATCAAAAGATGACTCAGCAATATATATGAGAATCTCAACACCCATAGTTGGCAACGACAACCTCAAGTATGTGAGCAGTCAAAAGATAATGGTAATAACCATGGTTAGAAGCCGAGAATACAGGACTCTGAACACTGATTATAAGGCACCAAACTAGAACAACAGACCAAACATCAGATACAAGAATATCGTCTCCCTGATCATACCAGATCAATAATCTCCTGGGATATACTCATTGGTCTGCAACTAGTTTCCAGTCTTAGACAATCTTCGAGTCAATGATTCTAACAAGAGTCTCATTTCAAGCACAGAATACAATAGAATAGAGTTTAAAACAAAGAACAATAATCCTTGTATTACACCACACAAGATTAATGAGTTTAGAGATTGGAGGTGACAAAGAAAGATCAATGGTTCACAACCATTTTCTGTTCTCTGATTAGAGCGAGGAATAATACAAAACACAACCCACTTCTAGTCAAACACAAGACTAGAACACCCAAACAGAAAATCACCAATATAAAACATTAGTGCAAACCTCAATCTCCAATGCAAGCATCCAAACATGAGAAATTTCAAAAGCATTTCAAACCCTTTATCCAGTGTAATGTCTCATTAAAGAAAACCAGAACGAATACTGACCCAAAGACTCTATAAGTCCTTGATATAAAGAGGACTCCATGGACACAATCTAATGTCCTAGAAATATGCACATAACTGAAATCGATACTTAATACCCCAGAAATAAGATTCTAACAGGATAGGCTGCCTGGTACCACCCTCGAGTGACGCCTGTCTCCCATGAAGCCTCATTTTAATTTTATTTTTTTAAAACAATTTTGAAAATATTTTTGAAAACATTGGATGTAAAAAGTATTGGGGCCTAGAAATACTACACTAGTTCACAATATGGTTTCTCCCTGGCCAAAGGTAAACCACACCTGAACTTTGAGTACCCTTTATAATATAAACGTAGAGCCCAACGAGTCTTAAGATAAAAATCCATAAGTGATCTCAGTCCAATCACCATTATCCATATAACAATAACCATGTTATATCTAATTTAAATCCAATAAGGGAATTAGATCCAATTCAACATCAACATTTAGTAAAAGTTTCATTCCATACATATATGATGAAAATCTCTAGTAAACACAAGCATCAACCTAAGATTGAGTGATACACAGTAACCATTTAGTAAAACAAACCTGGAATGCATGAAAAAGACACTAGTTTGTTCCACATAACTAACAAAACAAACATTTATCACGTAAATCGTACATACTTTATAAAATAATAAATGAAGCCATATTTAAATCACCATGGTCGATTTTCTTTACAAAATTAGTAAGAAATTTCGGCCTCAGCCCATATCACAACTAAACACAACGTAATATTTTTATAGAATTCCAAAATATTCTCCAAACTAATTAAATAAGTTTTCAAAAAGTTTGAAAGTTCATACTTTTTTTTTTAACGTACGAAAGAAAAAAAATTGAGTAGTATAGAAAATATTAAAGTGTGAAACATTGTTAAAATATTTTCTCAAAGTGGGTAAAACAAATACCGATTCTTACTTAAACCTTTAAAATAAGCATTAAAAGTTCATGAAAGGTTTTATACTAGGCATAACAAACTAATTAACATATATATGGATTCCATACATTGGAAAACTAAAATTAAATCTTCAAAAAGAATATCACACAATCAAATGCACCACTCAAGGCTTGTTAAACACAAAGCCAAGTCATATAACTCAATACCTTTCATTGATTTTTGTAAATCAAAATTTCATCCTCCTCCCAAGTTTTCTCAACACTAGGGAGATTGGCCAGAACCATTCATACAATGCTTGAAACCCAACTAAAACAAGTCATGCATAACTCCAATGCAATTCGTTCACACCGTGGGAAATTAAGTTAACGTGAGTCATTATACTAAACAATCCAAAAATACTAAGGGACTATGCATTAACTAATAAGGTAAACTACATCAAAGCAAGCTTAGAAGAAATATGCAATTGGAACCGTCGAACACCCAGGGCACAAGTGACAAGCTGCATAGAATTTAAATCAAAATTCTCAATTCAAACATTTTCATAATGCAAATAGTCATATAAATTTCTATTATGCAGGCAATACATTCTAGAGAAAATTAGAAGCATAAATCTTCAGACACACTCACGAAGCTAATGATTTTCCCCCAAAATCATCTTCAATCTAGACCAAATATTTCCGAGTATTCAACTATGCAAATATTCTTATTCAAAACTTTTCTTAAATAACTTACATTCATTCGTTTATATCTCAAGTAAACCTATGAGTCAATTTACAAAAATACTCATTTGATCTCAAATCAAGTATCAAGTAGGGATTGAAAAATACTCAATAATCTACTAAATCCAAAATTTGAAAAGGCACTTGAACAGTTTGATTTACATATGTACATTCATAGAAATAAACCACTTTGGTCTAGAGGTCCTTCAAATCAACACCACCTAATGTAAAATAAAATATCACTATTATACGAATAAGTTGGTAGTTTCACAAGACTTAGTCTCAAAGTAGCATATTAGTGTTAAAACGATAGCTCTTTTAAAAAAGTGTATTAATTTTGCCCAACTAATACCCAAGTTTAAGATGCTCATAATCCCTTTGAAAATAAATATGTCACTTTGGTCAAATACAAAGATCTACGTCATTTTAAAAAAAATATTAATTATCAACTTGAAATTTTTAAAAGTTCCAAATCAAATGACTCAGTTTTTAAAATCCCACCAAAATCTCAACAAGTCAATATGTATCAAATTACCAAACCATGCACTTAATCAACAAGCATGCTATGCAAAAAGGTATCATCAATGCAAACACTCAAATGTAGAGCCAAGTTTATGATGCATCCAAATCAAGTGATCACGAAGGTGTCAAATTCCAAGAAAATACTATCTCAGTCTAATAGACACCAATAAGATCAAGCCATATAAGCTAAAGTACAAACACTACATCAATGTATCATAAGCAGAAATCCCCAAGTAAAAACAACCACAAACAAATGCTGCAATCAAAAGTGATAACAAAACCCGAGAGTCAACATATAGACAACCCACAAGACAGTCAAACACAACAACTAAGGTGCAAGATACCAAACTGCTACCTTGAAACCCACGAGGTTCACATAGCCTACAACCTAAATAGACGAGGGAGAACAAGAATGAGCGTCCATTCGAAACGAATGATTACACTAAGAGCGGAAACTAATAGTCTCATGTCAACTAAACACATCCGAGACTAAATTCTAGGGGAATCACCATCCCAAAAATACCAGAATTTCACCTTTAAGAAGTTTAAGAGAGAACTTAGAAGGAATAAGAGCAAAGGCAACTTATCTAGCCAATTCCTAAGTGATGTATGAGGTATTTATCAAAACTATTTCTAAAACATTTTTAAACACTAAAAATTTACACAGGCTCGATCCCAGACGGATCTGAAGCCGTGCTCTGATACCAATTCTGTCACGACCTAAAATCCCAAGCCGTGACTTTTTAGTAATTTTGAGTGTAAGTTAAAATAAATAAAGAATTTTACAAAATTCGGAGAAAACCCAGTACTTGAATATTTCATTTTAGTCCTTGACTTATTAGAAATTCTATAAAAAGAGAACGCATCTTTAATTTAATTTATTAAGAGAGGGGTGCCAATTAAAATTTGATGAAACATAGTTAATTAGTACGAAAACTTGGTTTGATAAAAACTTTAGCATTAATTAAAACGAAGTTCGTAAAACTAGAGTCGGAAAGTCCAAAAATTGGTTTACAGAATTAATCAAAATTCCAAGTACTTAAAAATTTTAAGAAATATGCTCCTTGGGAACTATAGGGTCCCATATATATATATACCAAATTCTCAAATAGTAGTAAATACATCCTCATACATTCACTTGATAGACTCAAAGAACTTGGCTAATCAGTTAGACATGGAGAAAGAGTGAGACAAAGAAAAGTACCAAGCCAATGAGGAAGAAGACCACGAGCCTAAGCCAAACGACCTGCCTAGCCATCAAGACAACTAACTTGAATGAGTGATCTCCTGAAAGGGGGGGGAAAGAGAAGGGGTGAGCTTGAAAGCTCAGTAGGAAAGTTGTTACCTCAATTAAAACTTTGTTAGTGATGGAAGACCCCTGCATGGTTAGTTTAATTCAAAATAATTTTTCAAAACTATATGTGTATATATTCATAAAAATATCCAAAACTGAGAGTCTATATGCACATACATATATATAGAGGTGCGGAAAATATAATATCTCAAAACTAATCAGTCCACAAACACATGACACAAATCCATCCATACCCATGAGTTCACCACCTCTCATCGATGGAAATCAGGGTGTTGGCACTACGTGTGCCATACAGCCTGCCTAACACCTAGCCTATAACCAAAGGGGACACCCGTGTATCGCCTACCAAACCTGGAGGGGCAACCGTATTGCCTACGCCTGCCAAATGGGGAGGTAATCAGAAAAAAAACTCCGTGCAGATTCACAGACTCTCATCGTCGGTGGGGCCGCAGCGCCATACTGTAAAACCCCATGATACTAGCCTGGGACTCATTTGTGATCGTATGACATGTGTACTCTGAACTGATATATAAAAGTAGCCATGCAGTAATTTAACTTCAAATGATACTATGATTTTTAATAAAATAATTAATTAAATTTTGTAGAAAAATAGACAGCATAACGAACCTATTTTAACTTATCCAAAAATAATCTGCACTCAAAAATATCCCAAAGCAATCCAATATATATAAATCATACCATCACAGATGCTTAAAAGTTCTAAAATCACATTTATTCTTATATGTTGCAGAAAATAAGTTTTATTCAAAACAACGTAAAAGAGAGGTAACCGAATCCCTACCTTACTAGAATAGCGATATCACACTATTGGATGCTCAATGTGCCATTGGACGATCACTTGGAGGGTCGGGAACTAATCCGACGCCCTCGATCGTCCTTTTGCGAAAAACCAATTTCTCACCGGAGTTTCAATTCCACAAACGGACCTCTTTACTGAATTCCTAGCACCCAAAATAGCTAGGTTAGACATATGACTTGTCCAATTCGGGTTCGGGCCCACACTAGACCGGTGGCACGCAAAATGAAGTAAAATCTCGACCGTCCGATCTCAATTTTCGTGCCGAACACTAAACGACACAATATATATATCAAACTTCTCCATTTTCTGAGTACATTCCAAAAATGATAACAAAAACGAAATCTAACGGTCGGATTAAAAACTAAAATTCGAAACTCAAAAACACCAAAAAATAGCAACTTTCAATTAGGGCAAAACGGGATCGTAAAATATATACATTGACGATCCTTGCGACGATACGAATCCAACGAGCCCAAGAACGCAGCTTGAAACGGCTAGAATCGTCGCCGGTGATGAAAACTCTAAAACGGCCATTAATGGTGTTTTTCCGGCAACATGGCTCTCGGCGATGACAGGGGTGGGCGGCGCAGCTTCCTGGCAACACAGGAGGAGCTCGCCGGCGACTGGCCTGGCCGGACCATGGGCGAGGTGGCAGCGGCTTCCTTGGTCCTCTCCGGCTGAGAGAACGAGAGGGAAGAGAAAGAGAGATTCTGTGAGGGGGGTAGACGAGACAGAGGAGAGAGTGAGAGGGGTATAAGTATATATATAATCTGATTTTTTTAAAAAAAAAACTGGTCAAATGAAATTGCCCTTAAAAAAACTGGGTTATTACAAAAAGGCTTGTTAGTCAATAGTGATAGAGAAGTAGCCACATGTGCTATGTTGAAACGCATGGAGTATTTGTTGATGTGTTACGATCGAGTTGTATAGCCTTTTGACTGAGTATGAATGACATTTTGTAATTTTCTTTTAGTATTAGTTTGTTTTAACCTTGTAAATACATGAGTGTTAACGTGAAAATTTCATTTGGCATGTATTGTATGTTTTTTTTCACGACATATTGTATGTTTTGAAAGATGGCATTTAATTATTATTTCTTTTGCACGCGGTAATTTTGTTACGAACTTAAAATGCTATGTATATATATATATATATATATATATATGTATATATATATATATATATATAATCGTGAACTATATAATTTTGTAACAAATAGTGTTCTCAAGTTACAAAATCTTTTCTTTTATTCCCTCTAATTTCTCCAAATGCTGACAAATGTTACAAAACAAAGTGATGATACCCTGAGATAAATTTTAATTTGTAGGTCTCCCATGTCTCCAATGAACACTAAGTACTAGGAATAGATCAGAAACAAAATACGATTTTAAAGGCTAGGTTTCAATGTGTTTGCAATGTCGATCACAAATCGGTATCTGACATCTGCTTTTAGAAGGCGCTCCATTGCTACATTCACATAATCAATTGGAATAACCTCAATATCAGCTGTTATGTTATGTTTGGCTGCAAAATCAATCATTTCTTGCGTTTCCTTCATTCCTCCAATGCAACTTCCACCTACTATCTTTCTTCCTACAAAATTAAAACATATTATTTTTAGTACACAGTGTATAAATATGCAATCCACAATATATAAAATAGACAAAAATTTATATCACAGGCAAACACCATGGAAAATATATTTGTACTACGATATATATATATATGGCCATTTTTCTATTTGTATAGTCATTCTCCGATATCAAATCCTAATTTTTTCGCATTAGAATAAAGGGCATAAATAGATATACTTACCCAATAGCAAAGAAAAAACTGGTATCTCAAGTGGCTTCTCAGGAGCACCAACCATAACAAGCTTTCCATGAGGCCTCAAGAGACCAATCAAAGGCAGAAGAGGATGGACAGCCGATACTGTATCAACAATACCATCCATTGTTCCTGTTGTAGCCTTCACATTCCAAAATAATTAGTCAAGACAAAAATGTTGACAAACATATATAACTGAGTACAGACCACGAATGTAGCCGTTCGACCTGACCGATTTTATTTATATTTTGGCTAATACAGATTACGTTTTAACAAATATTATATTGATCAAACATAACTTATGTTGCCAAAACATGAACGGACCGATCCTTTTGAGGGACCGCATTACGTACAGATATATATATATATATATATATTGATATATAATATGTACCTTGAGTTGTTCTTGGTCACGACTGACCAAAAATGAGTCAGCACCAAGATGTTCAATAGCTTCCTTCTTCTTGTTAGGGGAAGTACTAATCACTGTAACCTTAGCCCCCAAAGCCTTGGCAAATTTTACTGCCACATGGCCTAGCCCACCTAAACCAACTATCCCCACATGAAGACCAGGTTTATCGAGTCCAAAATATTTCAATGGGCTATAGACTGTAATCCCAGCACAGAGGAGAGGAGCAGCGGCATCAAGAGGTAGGCCATCGGGTATGCGAACAACGAAATGCTCGTCGGCCACCATGATGTCGGAGTAGCCTCCGTAGGTGGTGGTTCCATCGTAGTATTTGGCGCCATAGGTGAGTATCATCTTGGGGCAGTAATTCTCTAGGTCGTCGACGCAGATTTCGCACGAGCGGCAGGATCCCACCATGCAGCCCACGCCAACTCTGTCACCAACTTTGAACTTCTCCACTTTGCTTCCTACCTCTGTTACTACTCCAACAATCTCATGCCTGTTTTGTCCAAGCCAGAAGAGTTTTTTCAGTGTATAGTTGTAGAGATAATTTGCATCTTAATTAATACAAACTTAAACTCAATCTTTAGCTCATTAAAAAAATAATAATAATTTTCTTTGTTTAAGACGGAATTTTACAATTAAAACAGAAGGCAAAATGGCAAAATGTTGCCTATAGTGATCATCAGTACTGTTGGCTTCTTAATTAAATGTTATGCAGAAATTGTTATTTAAAAAACATTACTTTTATCTATATATGTTATAAATATGTGACACATGAATAGATTTGATTGATTATGCAAAATATAGTGTATAAACAAAGATATTCAAAAGAAATATTGTTGTATAGTAAGTAAAACAGAATTATTTTAGATATTGGGTATGATATGCTATAATTGAAAATTTATTTTCCTTTTATTACTATCGTTATCGTTATTATGGAAAACAGACCACAAAAAAGAATCCAGTCTGTCTTTATATCCACTAGACATGATTCCCAGCTGTACCCCGGTAAATATCAACCTTTTCGCAAGGTGATTAATAAAGATTAATGGACCTAATTTTTCCAATACTTCATATATCATATAATCTTTTACAAATTAAGTACCCGTAAGAAAACCTACCAACATCTCTAAATCTGTACTGATTTAACCTTTTTCCATATATATATTGTAAAAACTGATTTTATTTTAGAGTAATTTGGACTTTGTACAAAGAATTGTAAATTTGTAAATTTTAATTTTCGAAATTAAATATTAAAACTATTAAAAATATTTTATTCAATTGTAATAGCATCTTTTTTTTTTTTTTTTTACAATCTCACTCCACCTATCCTTTCATAATATAATATAGCTAAAAATAATTTAATAAAGACAATTATGTGCTCAAGAGATAANTTTTTTTTTTTTTTTTGGCTTAAAAGGTCTTTAGAGTCCAAATTCTTCAAAGAGAGGCTTAGGAGAAAAAAGGAAATAGCAGTTTCTATTGGAGCTTCATTGCATCACCACCGCTGCCCATTTCTGATAACGCACCAACTCACACTGAAGAGGACTCACTGAAGATCGAAACCCCACCAGTTTCGCAGGAATCGAAGTTTCGGTAACCGAGATCTGGCCATCTAAAGATCGCGCCAAAAATATGATTTTCTGGCGAAAGTTCCAGTATCTGACCTCCATTTTTTACACGTTCAGCGTGTCGGTCTTCTTTCATCGTCGCCAACCACCTCCAAGTGGTTGCACATAAAAATTCATCTTCGATAAGTTTTTACCACTTTCATCGTTTTTACCAACTATATAAAAAGTAATATGTTCATAAATTTTTATTTGGATAATTATTTTATCCGAGATAGATATATGAGGCGAAAAAGAGTTAAAAATCATGAATAATTACGATTAATAGAAGTAAATACGGTATCCGATAGTATGATAACTTTTAAATAGGAAAATATGATGTTTTTATAATTTAGAACAAAAAGTGATATTTTTGCAAAACTAAATAGTATTGGACTAAAATCTCTTACTATTGCTTATATTAGAAAACTATTCCTTTCTGAAATATTATTATAAAAATTTAATTAGTGAAGTTGATTGCCTTTCAAATTATTTTTGAGAGTGATTTTTTTAAAAATAATTATTTAATAATAATATTTTCTAAATATTGTATAAAAGTCATATTTTTGTAAATGATCAATAAAAATGATATTTTTCTGAATTCCTTTAAATGTGATATTTATGTAATTCTTGGATTTTTGAGCGTAACTTTTGCTTGGGACCTCGAAATTGAGTTTTGACTTTGAATTTAGACTTAATGAGACCGAGACATAGATTTTGATATAAAATATGATTATATTTCGTAGTAGCATGAAAATTTGAGTTTCATGGTACAAAAATTACATCGTTTTATGTGCCACCGACTGGTCCCATGCCGAGATCCATTTTTGACAAAGTATATATCTAAAGTAGCATTTTTGGGTATTTTGAATTCAATGGTGACATTCATTTCTCCATTTAAGACTCTGATAGAAAAGTCACATTTTTAAGTGGGGGATCCAGAAACTATCATTCATATATCCAAGTGACCAATAGGAATTTTTTCGAGTGTCATTGGTTTGATATTATTATCATATTGAGATAGAAGTTTAATTACCTGATTTTATATCTGTTTGATTTTTAATTACATTAAAACTTATTTATGAAAAAATCGTGATTTCACGATGGTTTGACAAATTGTTGAAAATTATTAGATTATACTGGGATTTGACTATGCGGATTATTTTACATATTTTATATTGTTATTATGGAGTAATTTCCCATGTTGTAGTAAATCCCAAAATAATGTCAAGTTGGATTTTAAAACATGATTTGATTCATAGATGCACAGTTATTATAAATAGTTACATATTGTACATACTATAGGATTACATACTTGAGTTCCATTATTGCATCATGGTAATTTAGATCGCTGGCGAGTTGCTGCAATGCTAGGTGAAAGACCTAGGCCTATGCGCAGGTTTTTGGCTGATACACTTATAGTTAGTGTCAGATGCTAGGTGTTTTTGCTACAGAGGTATTACAAAGCCGTGATGGAAGGATGAGAGTTCACTCATATGCATGGTTGATTTATGATATATACAATTATGTGGATTTGATTTTGATTTTGAATGTGTGATTATTCTGTATACCAATTGTTTTATAAACTTGGTTTATAAATGGATTTTAGAAAAGATATTAACTATGCAAGTTTGGTAAAATTGTCTCTATTCAAAAAGGTAAATAAATTTTTATTGAACATGTAAATGTTCACCCTCCTGCTTCTCCCACTTTCAGGTGTATACTTAATTAAGATAGTAATCTCGATGATGATAAGTTGCATAGCTTGTATAGACAGTTCTACTCTAAATCCTTGGTGGGTGTTTGTATATTGTTATTTAGCCAAGATTAGTATATGGATGTATGAGGATGATTTTATTGTTAAATTGAGTATTTAAAACAATAAGTGATTTTATATAACACATTTTGGACATTGAACTAAATATTTTAGTTAAACTCAATTTATCAAAGTTTATGACTTCTCAACAAGTTCTAAAAGAGATATCTGAAAATTTTCTTAAACTTTGATGAATATTTATCTTATGAAATTAAAACTAATAAGTATTTTAATGAATAAAGAATTTATAATTATTTAAATATCAAAACGAAATTATCTAATACTTTATTTCTCTTAAATTCTGTAAAATTAATATTTTATTATATTTTCACTTAAAATTACTAAATATTAACATATATTAATCCAGCTTTAAATTCCTTTTTTGATGTTCTCGCTACAATTTATTTCCGCTATTAACCAATCATTTATTCAAATTCTTGCTTGTCCCAAAATAAATAAATATTACTGTACCAACCAGTCTTTCCTCGTATAAAAATACGTACAATGACAATATCCGTAACGTATACATTCAAATAAGCTAAAACTAAAAACGTACCCAGGCACGATAGGATAGGTTGAAGTGCCCCATTCATTCTTGACCATGTGCAGATCCGAGTGGCATATCCCACAATACAACACTTTAAACGTAACATCTTTCTCTCCATTTTCCCTGCCGCCAAACAAACATTTACAGAAACCAAAATTTAGTTTTCTTATTATTATTATCTTTAACGATCCAAAAAGAACCCAAAAAATTTCCTCAAAATTAAAAAAAAAAAAGATAAATTAAAAAAGCACAAGATACATCGTTATTCTTGGAAATTCACTTCTTCTCCTATACGGAGACTTATATCCTAAAAAAATAAAAAATAAATAAAAAAAGAACGGAAAAAAAAAAAACAAAAAAGAACAACCTTCTTGAGAAATGAAAGGGAGAGAGCACTCCAGAAGAATCTCTAGCTGCCCAACCAAATGCCTTCTTGGGGTGCTCTTCTTCGTATGACTTCGCCATTAATTCTTCCCCTTCTCAATTCAATTCAACCTTATAACTATATAATGAAAATTTGTAACGTACGTAACGTAACGTGACAAAACAAATAAATTGGAGAGAACCACTCATAGGGAGAGACTTCTATTCGAGTCACTTGGCAATTGCAAGGCCGCTAAATGTGTGGCTACCCTTAACAGTCTTACATATATATATATATAGGAAAACGTATTGGCTTCGCTGATGTATTTGCGTAGCAAATAAAGTGCAAAAATTTTCTTGGCCGAAATACTTTCCCGGTCATGGTTATTTTCAGAAGCTCCCATCCACACGCTGATGACACGTGTCAGTTTTATTTCCTTATGGATGCATACTGATGATTCGGGAGGAGGAATCGTCTCTCTCAATCTTTCGTGTACACTTGATGAATTCAATTCAGACTTTTATTTTTCACTTACGAGTGTTTTGCTCCATCTTTTTAGGAGTGATTTTAAAAATTTCTAAGAGTCTTGAAGAAGGTACAAGAGTAAAATACTCTCTTGGCTAAAATCAGCCAACACCAAGATCTCATTTTTGCCAATCTTAGAAATCTCATCTTCATCCAAGACGTTATTCTTGTCAATCCCATAAACCCCATCCTCTCCCTCCAATTATTCTCCGAATTCTCCCAAAAGCTTCACCTGAACCACGATGCTGCCTCCTTCCACTGGTACCCCCCATCTTCCACTTCTTCTATGACCCAACTAAATTCCAACCATTTTGTAGATTGATCGACACTGCTCTATACATTGCCCACCAAGAATTTGCTGCCATCACCACCACCATGCCCTTCATTGTCGACCACCAACTTCTGGCCATGTCAACGTCGAAGACGATAATGCTTCAAGCCATTTTCAAGGTTTGAGATCCAATACTAGCTCATCTCTTCTTCTTCCTCATTTGCTATATATTCATCCAAATTCACCCTATTTCCCCAAAATCATCGCCTGTGCTTATGGTCTACTCATGCCAGTCGCGTGTGTTCTAGGATTTCTCTATCTCGCTCTCAAGTTTTTATTTCCAAGCTTAGTGATGATGATCGTTCATGAAATCAGTCTTAATTTAGGCTATTTTTTTCAAAACTATTTCACAGGCGAAATACGGAGTAAATTTAGTTTTAGTTTTGGATTACTCGATTTGAACTTTTTTATGGTTTTGGAAGTAGGATCGTTTTCATAGGGAACACTACCCAACTGTGACCAAGGAGTACAAAAAGACTGTTGACAAAGCCATGAAAAAGCTTAGGGGACTTATTGTTGAGACGAATTACACTATACTCATCCTTTGCCTTGCTTATGTCTTTTGTGTATATATATGTATGTGTGTGTGCCCGCGCACGTGTTTGGATTGAATTTGTGACTACAAATAAATTTTGGGACTGATTTTTGTATATGTTGGATTGATTTATGATAATGATAGTTTTCTAGATCGTCACAAAATTATACACGAAGAATAGTGGAGATCAAGAAGAAAGTGTAATGTAATGTTGTATGTTTTTAAATGATTTTAGACTAAATTTATGACTACAAATATATTTTAGGACTAATTTTGTATGTGCTAAATTGATTTGTGAAAATGACAATTTTATAAGTATTAGATTGTCGCAAATTGTGACTTTAAATTATAAGACAAATTGCGATAATTCTTGTAAGAGAGCTAAAAATTTACAATTAGCAGTCATAAATCATATTTATGTGGTACAAAAATATGACTGTTATGAATTATATATGTTGGTATCATATATATATATATATACATGCACAATGTGAATACTTATTTTCGTGTGTTAAATCGTCACAAATTATAATAATTTTTGTAAAACATATACAAATATTATGACTCATAGTCATAAATTAAGTTTCGTTATACAAAATTATGATAGTTATGAATTATGTACGTTGGTATCACATATACACATATATATATATATGTATGTATGTATATATATATATATATATATATATATATATAAAGCCATTGAATTTGTTATCTAATGTGAATATTTATTTTGCTTTTGTAAGGCAGACACAAAATTTGTGACCAGTGGTCACAAATCAGTGTTACAAGGTCAAAAATTATGATTGTCATAAATTATGTGACTACTAGTATCATATATATTGACTACTAGTAGAGAAAATGTCATGATTATTATTATAAAATTAAATTTATATCAAAAAAATGTTACCATGCCATTGTTGGCCAATAAAGAATAATACTTATATTTTTTTGTAACATTTACACAAATTTTATTACTAAGAATCACAAATCATGATAACATATCAAGATTGTATAAATTACGATAACAAAATCTCACAATGTCTGTAATGATGTAAAATATATTGTGACCTTAAGTCCCAAAATTATGATCATGAGTCACAAATCGTGACTACTTCAAAATTAGTAATAGTGGAAAATAAATTTCTTATTCTAAAAAAATTCCTAAAAAAATATTGAGATGATAAATTGTCCAAAAATTGTGACATATGGTCTCATAATTTCGAATCGTATAAGGGCATTTTCAGAATTAATTTTTTTCTCTCTCCAAAAAATGCTAGAAATATAATTTTTTGCTCTTAGAAAAAAAATCTAAGAATCATTCCTAAAAAGTAAAATAGAGGCAAAACACTCCTAGTTGCCTTAATTTTCCTTCAAAGGCTCAAGTGTATAGCTCATTTCTTTTTCCTTTTTTCACGGGCACAGAACACAAATTTAGTAACTGACCGAGAAAAATTTAACATCTCAAGATATGCCCTAATAGTGATAAAAAAAGTACAAATTGGAGCGAATTTGTATTCACAATGCGATGTATAATTGTGTAATTTAAACATTTCTTCCCAATTTTAGTATTTAAATTTGTGTCTAATCAGTGGATTAATTTAATTACATGTCACTTATATTGTCAAACTAGCCACCTAATTGATTTTTCCTATTTGTTACTTGTTATTCAAATTTGTTGTATGATATGTTATTTATTAATTAGTAAAACATACATTTAGACACCAAATTCATACCAAGAATTTGGAT
The DNA here is from genome assembly GCA_002914805.1 of Parasponia andersonii. Taxonomy (NCBI): domain Eukaryota; kingdom Viridiplantae; phylum Streptophyta; class Magnoliopsida; order Rosales; family Cannabaceae; genus Trema; species Trema andersonii. The sequence goes on from JXTB01000428.1 coordinate 316,870, forward strand.
TTGGATAATTTCATTGCTAAAATTTTTTACTAATACATGATATTAATCTATCAGTTATACATAATTTGGAATACTAAAATTGGGATGAGAATTTATATTCTCACAAGGATGTACTATCGTAAATGATTAATTTTTCTGGGAAGTTCTAAAACCATCCTATGTTTATGTACGCGCATTTAATTTCTATTTCCATTCATAAAAAAATCTTATAAAATGTTATTATTTCTTAGTACATTTACGATATTCCAAAAATGCCCATCTTTTTCGAACTTTCCAGTTCATTATTGTTCTCAAGATAAAAATCACGTTTATACTAAAAAAATAAATTAAAAGTTTAAGCTATTATTTAATGAAAAAAAAACAATCAAACAAGTGAAATATATGAAAGACGAAGGCACAACACCCTTCAAAACCTGCACAAATTCCCTTTGCTCCTTTTCTGGTTTGACTACTTGTGTCTTGTGGTTTAGAGAAAGATAGAATGGTTCTTTTCATTCCTTTTTTTATCTATTGTATAAATTGATCCGGGGATGATCACGACTTCACCTATGCTTACAATGGTGAGACGGAAAATAAACTTGCTTTAATTTGTTTTCCATTTAATTTATATCGGAGATCTATAAGAATAAGATAAATATGTTCACAAATGTTTTATAATCATTAAATTAAAATTTTTAGAAAAACTTAATTGTTCAAATTTAGATCCTAAATTTTAGGAACTTAATCGTTCGAATTTATGGAAGCAAGTTTAGAAAAATATATGATGGCAATGGTCTTCATTGTTAGGGAAAAAAAGAAAAGAAAAAACCAAAAACAACGGTATTTTTGTTTTCATATTTTACTGTGTTCAATGGTAATTTTATAAATAGATAATTATAAGCAAAACACATTAAAAGTATGAATATACAAAGACAATTAAGTGATGCATTTAGAACCTCTCATTTTTTAAAAAAGAAAAAAAAAAGTAGCTCTATCGACACATCTTAGTTTTCTTTCCCCACATCCTAACAAAAATCACTCTTAATCTAAAATTTAAATTTCAATTACAGCTTATTACACCCCTTTGTTATTTCAAAACAGTCCTTACTATTAAAATTGTATTTTTCTTTTCGTACCCAATTTTTTTTTCAATTCCTGCCGCTCACCCCAACCATTTATCATTCTTGCACTTGAATCATTTATTGTTCTTTTATCAAATTCATAATACTCTAAACTGCAAACCCTTTAGCATTTGATTCATTAATACTCGTTTTTAATAAATTCATACCCATTTTTATACTTTTTTGGAGAAATGTATATATACCACAAATATTTTATACATGAAATATAGTATATATTTTATAATGTATTGGGTATTTGTGAAACGCAAAGCAAAATAGTGGATACTAATCCTAAATTTGACGTTTTTTTATTAAGCCATTTAAATCCTTGAAGTAAACATGCAAGGTTCATTCGCCCGCCCCTTAATAATAATTAAGAGAGAGAGAGAGAGAGAGAGAGAGAGAGAGAGAGAGAGAGAGAGAGAGAGAGAGAGAGAGAGATTAGTTTTATCATATATACCATTTTATAATCCATTCATCAATATTTCACGTGAAAATGTGGGCCACATGTATTACTAATAAAAAAGTATGTGTCAAAAAAATTGCACTGTGACCAATGATCACCACATTTAGAGCGATGGAGATCTAGGATGTAACAACTAATTGAGAAGAAAATTATGTTAGTGTCGACCTATAAGCAATTGAGGACGTTTGTTAAAGCAATTGCACTTTATAAACAATAGGCAACTCTGTTAAAGCTATGGAGGACGTTTGTTCTCAAATCATTTTGGTCTATTATGCCATGTTTCTCCATACGCAAATAAAAGCTCACCATGGAAACCAAAACTAAGATTTTAAAATAAAATACAAAAAAAAAAAAAAAAACAAGAAAATCAAACTCAGACTTGTAACTTTAGTCTTCAGAATTAAGACCCATTGTGTTTCCCACATCAATGACGAATCGATATCTCACATCTCCTTTTAAAAGTCTCTCCATTGCGGTGTTCACGTAATCAATTGGAATCACCTCAATTTCAGATGTAATTTTGTGTTTTGCTGCAAAATCCATCATCTCTTGTGTCTCTTTTATTCCTCCAATACAACTTCCAGCTACTATCTTCCTACCTGTTTTCCAAAACATAAAAAGAGTTCAGTCCAAGTCAAATTATAACTTCACCAAAAATTTTTTAAAAAAAAAAATCTATTTTGTAACTCTAAAAATGCTCTTCCAGAAGGACTTTTTTTTTTTTTTTTTCCTTTTTTTGCAAAGAAACTCATTTTCCCAATTACCAAAAATTTGCATTCCATCACATGATATAGTACTTACCCAAGAGCAAAGGAAAAACTGGTAGCTCAAGTGGTTTATTCGGTGCACCAACCATAATCAGCTTTCCATGAGACTTCAAAAGACCAATCAAAGGTAAAAGAGGGTGCACTGCAGAAACTGTATCAATAATACCGTCCATTGTGCCTAAGGCAGCCTTCAAAATGAAAACAATCAAATTAAAAAAAAAAAAAATTGATAAAATAACATTAAAGAAATCATTAACTAGTAGTAATAAATTACATTCTTATAGTTAATGAAAATTTTGTACCTGTATCTGGTCTTTGTCACGGCTGACCAAAAACGCATCAGCACCAAGATGTTCAATGGCTTCTTCCTTCTTATTAGGAGACGTACTAATCACTGTGACCTTAGCTCCCATGGCCTTGGCAAATTTCACAGCAACATGGCCCAGCCCACCGAGCCCAACAATACCCACATGAGTACCGGGCTTATCGAGCCCAAAATACCTTAATGGGCTGTAAACAGTAATCCCAGCGCATAGGAGAGGAGCAGTGGCATCAAGAGGTAGATTGTCCGGAATGTGGACCACAAAGTTCTGGTCCGCCACCATTATGTCGCAGAAGCCTCCACGTGTGCTGGCACCGTCGTGATAAGTGGCGCCACAAGTGGGTATCATTCTGGGGCAGTAATTTTCTAGATTGTTGGAGCAGTCGTGGCAGGATTGGCAAGATGCAATCATGTATCCAACACCAACGATGTCACCAACTTTGAACTTCTTCACTTGGTTCCCTATCTCTGTCACTACACCAACAATCTCGTGCCTATATTTATTGGATCAGAAAATAAAGTATTAATTTGGGTAAGTGTTATGTATTAATATATATATATAGGGTCAGTTTATATATAATTCTAATTCTAATAAAGTCCAAATCTCGGATTTTGTTAGAAATAAGAGTATTTTAAAAAATCCTTAAACTATAGAAACTGCCTCATTCAATCCAAATCACTTAGTTTATGCAATTTTTTTTTAAATGACTGATTACGGATTAGAAAATATAAAAATCGATTTGATCGGTTCGATTTTCGATTTTAAACAAATTCGATCGGATTTAAATCGAACTGGCCAATAAGTTTGTATATATATTTTTTAAAATATATATATGTGTGTATCAATAGTTAAAAATTTAAGCTGATTTATTCTAATTGAGTAATAATTATTCTTAGCTCATTTAAGATTATATTAAAAAAAATATATGTATATTAAAAGTTAAAAATTTCAGTTCATTTATTCTAATTGAGTAATAATTACTCCTGGCTAATTTAAAACTATGTTATTTAAGACTTTTATGATATTTTAGATTTTAAGTTTTGTTATTATAATGTATTTAAGATTAAAGACTTTAAGTTTGTTATTCATTTTTGATTGACTTGAAAGTTGAATCTAAAATTCAAGTTTACTAAAGCTTTCGATTTAGTTGTACCTTTTAACTATATTATAGTTTATTTTTATATTTAGACTTTATATTTTAGATGAAATATGATTATGAAATGAGCTTACTTGATTAAATTTTATAAGTTTTCAAACCGTAGAAACCGCTCAAATTAGCCGCAAAAATATAAGTACAATCTAGCCGATTTAAATTAACTAATTCAAATTGTACGAATCAATAAACTAGTCAAATCTAGCCGATTTGAATTAACTAATTCAAACGGTACGGATCAATAAACTAGTCAAACCACACATTCAGATTAATATTATAAACAGCCCCGGTTAGAAAGGTTTACACATATATATCAATGCGTGCATTTCTGTAATCAACATAAAATATAAATGTCTACTGAAATATGAATACGCACATGTATATTTGCTAACGATAGTATGCAATGCAATACTAATTAATTTAATAATTTCCTTCTTTCCCGTATCGGTTGTGATTTTTAGTGCCTTTCTCTCTTATATATTATTAGCTATTTCGTAAAGTAATATCAAACACAAGAAGAACATTGACCCCATTGGCCTTGGAGAATTCTGGTCAAAGTCAATTTAATTATTTTTCAGACGAATAAACTTAATAAATTATTGGAGACTAGTGGACATAAGCAAAATTCACATTCGTACAATATTACTACTGAAAGAGACTAACACAAAGTAACAAATTTAATAATGACATGTTAAAATTCCAATATATATCTAAGTGACCCACTTTTCTTTATTTACTAATTTACTCTTCCGTTGATACCAATATCCAAGGACTTTGACCATGGCACCATCCATTAGTATTTCTAAATTCTAATCTATCTGTCCATGCTTTTTGAAACCCATCCAACGCACTTCAATCTTTAATATTAATGCTAATTTTGTAAAGAGAAATAAACCCTATTATCAAATTGTTTACAATTTCGTAACATGATTGGATGGCATGCATATTTATATATGGCCATCCAATCATATTATATTTATGCTAGTTTTGTAAAGTTGTAAATCGTATTGTCAAATTGTTCACAATAGGTAAGCTAAACGGTATTTATCATCATAAATATAATATGATTGGATGACGATAAGTGAACATGATACCCAGGGACGAGAGGATAGGTGGAAAGACCCCATTCATTCTTGATCATGTGCAGATCCGAGTGGCATATCCCGCAGTACAACACTTTAAACGTTATGTCGTTTTCCTCTGTTTTCCTGCAATATATGAAACCCCAGTTAAAATCAAACAAAACTTGAGATTAATTTTTAAAAAATAAAAGAATCCAAAAACGTGCATTAGCTCAGGAATTTATCCCAAGAGTAGTAGAATTGGTACCTCTTTAGTAAATAGAGCTGAAACTCTTTTTTATGTTAAAAAAAATAAAATAAAAAATAAGGAAACAACTCAGAAGTTAATTATATTTTTATACTATATTTTGTTCAATTGATACTTTTAATGTTTAATCCTAACATTTCAAATTTATGACTGCTCCGCTGGCTATGACCAATTATAAGCCATAGCTAACTCTCCTCGTTCTAGCTGATCGTCACGTATGATGACGTCATCGTATGGAAGATCACCACCATGTCTCGATGAACAATTATGGCGCACAACTATGTTGTTTATTTGAAATTAGAAATGAGAAAAATGGTTGAGTTTATGGATCGATCTTGGTGGCTTATTTTTTTTTTTTTGATGCCTATGTGATATTCAGTTTGAAATTGGAACCATCGAAGATTAGAGAGACAAGAAGAAGACGGAGAAGAGAGGAGAGAGAGAGGAATAAAATAATATATTTTATGTTTTAGAACTTTTAATATTCGTTATATTCATTATCAAAATATTTAACTATAAATTAGTTTTGAAAATTATATAAAATCTTAAAAGGGTATTTTCATCAATTTATTAGTCAAAACACAAATTTAAAATGTGAGAATTAACATCGATGATTACCAAAATTAAAGATATAAATCAAACAAACAAATAAAATATACGAAATAAATATTTAATTAACCCGCAACAACTTAATTTGCTGTACTATATATTCCTATAAAACTATATATCCTTACATATTATACTGTTTATATATAGTACTTTATATTAGACTGAAAGTAGAGCAAAGTAATTATTTTCTCTTCAAAATTGTTATTATTTCTTCCCAGTAAAATATGAGAAGATTAATGGAATCCGTTTAGCTTCTTGATTTTTTTTTTCTCTTTTTATTTCTCCCTTTCAACATTCTTTCCTCCTCCACCTTATTCTTCTTCTTTTTTTCTTTATCATAAAGAGCCAAATTAATTATTAAATATTCTTGGAAAATTTTAACGGAAAGAATTTTTTTTACAAAGAATCTTGTTTAAAGGAAAAGTTAAGTAATTAACCTTCTGGAGAAATTGAAAGGAGAGAGGACTCCAGTAGTGTCTCTTGCTGCCCATCCAAATGCCTTCTTTTGGTGCTCTTCTCCTCCTTGAGGCTTTTTAGCCATTATTTTTCGTCTGAATTCAGACAATTATTTACAATGAGGTAAAACTCTAGAGAGAGAGAGAGAGAGAGAGAGAGAGAGAAGAGAGAGTGATAGTCGATATAATAAGGCCAATACTAGAGAATGTGCTTGTTATATATATAGGACGTGGCAGGACGATTAGTGTTACGTGCTTTGATGACGTACGTAACTATGTGAGCCGAGAATAATACAAATTGATGATATTGCATAAAGAAGTTCTAAAAAGAAAAGGAAAAAAAAAACCTTAAAATGACTATTATTAGATTTACCATATATGTAGGGGGAAAAAAAAAAGTAAAGCGGGAAGAAAGTGAGATGGTAATGCAAAATAGTGATTGGATAATTGTTAAGGATAATAACATTAAAATACCTTGAGTTTTAATTTTTCTATAAAAAAATTTTAATTTTTAAATATCTACAAAATAATATTCTCACTTTTGAATTTTCGCAAAATAATATCCTGATTTTTGAATCTCTGCAAATTAATATCCTTACTTTGGAATTCTACAAATCAATATCCTGACAATTAAAATTTTTACAAATTAATACCCTAATATTTGAAATTCATATAAATTTATAATCTTAATGTCCAATTAATTGATTTTAATAATAAAAAGATGGTAGTAGCCATCATCAACTTAATTAAAACTTATTAAATAATAATAAAATTTCTGAAAAAATATTTGTAATTAGCTTATTTCACTTTTCATTTAAAAAAGAAAAGTAAGAAGTAATAGTAGTTAATTGTAAAAAAAAACATGAAAGGTAAAAAAAATTGTGTTTTTTTAGCAATTAACCAAAAAAATAGTTATAAAATAATTTCCGATAATATACTAATATCTAAAAATTTTTAATAAGTTAATGAGAGATGTTCGCACTTTTTAATTTGCTCATAATATAAATATACAAAGAAAAAAAAGCTGAGGATATTAATTTGTAGAAATCGTAAATGTCAAGGTATTAATTTGTAGAATTCAAAAATGAGGATATTAATTTGTAGAATTCTAAAAATTAGGATATTATTTTGCAGAAATTTAAAAATAAAAATATTATTTTACATGAAAAATCGTGATTTTTTTTTATTAAAAATTAAAACTTGGAGTATTTTTATGTGATTAATCCTAATTATTATTATCAAAATTGCTAATACAGTTACATAGCCTGATATAACATGATTAGTAGTCTCTATTTTCTTAAAAAAGTGTTCTGTAGTATATTATTGCTAATATATACTGACGTATCACATCGTATACACATAACTAAATACAATAATGCCTGAACAGTTGTACAACAAAAGAATAATAAAGAATAAAAAAGAAAAACCACCGCCTTGACTGTTTTTAGTATAGCGAGACTTTATCTGAGCCGCCCACTCAAATCTGCCTTCCACTTGCACACTTTTTGGATAATTGTATCGTCTTGCTACTCCCTAAAAAAAATAAATGAACCGTTACGGGAGAAAGGCACCGATGACCCATTTGAAGTCCAACTCAATTAATGTGAATTCAGTGAATGGCTGCTTTTTTCTTTGTTAGTCTTAGTCCTATGGCTGCTACAATGCCTCTTAATGTCGCGTACGTGGCTGTTTAATGGGTTTTTGAGAGTTTTACCAAAAAAAAAAAAAATTAAAAGGAATTACAAAATGCGATTTTACCAAAAATATTACATCAAAATGGTATTTTTGAAAATCAAATATGACATTAATCTATTATTATTATTGACTACTAATTATTAATTTTTATCTACCACTTTGGTAACTGCACTAAAAAAGTATTTCTGAAAATCAAATGTGACATTTTTTTTTTATTTTCAGTATTGATTATTAGTTATTAGTTTCTAATTTGATAAAGGGTTAGTAGGATTCGAATCCAGACTAAAGAAGAAAAAAAAAGATTCGTTGAAGTTGAAGGTTCATTTAAGTCATGTTTTACATTTTAATTTAAATTAACCGTGTTTCATAAAATTTACCAAAATTACAAAGAATGCCACCGCTTTTATGAAACCGTATATGCCTAATTTTTTAAATATTTTTATACCCTGTGAAAAAAGTATTTATCGTATTTTTGTAATTCTTTTCATTTTTAACAGTATTTAGCTAGTTTCCACCTATTTAATCAAGGTGCTTTAATGCAACTATGATTTTTACGTTAGATAGTTTGACTTTCGGCAAAGAGTTTGGATGATGTAGGGCATTAAATAAAAATGAAATTCTGCTGTTCCTTTTATTTTTTAATTAGAATTGTTTTATAGTTAGCTGAGAAGGCATAGTAAAATCTAAGAGCTCTTACAGACCGCAAAATTAGATTGAATTATATGAACATGATAAAATTAGATTGAATTAGACTAAATTCAATATTATATTTGATAAATTATTAAGATTAGATAAAATTATGCTAAATCTAATATTCTGTTTGGTAAATTGTCGGATTAAAAAAATAGAAAAATAGTCCAATATTTGATATCTGATCAGATTCGACTAAATTAAAAGCTTAAACAACTAGAAAAATAAAAATAGTCCAATATTTGATATCTGATCGGATTCGACTAAATTAAAAGCCTAAATATAAGTATATTAAAATATATTAGAAATAAAAAAATGTACATTTTAAAAAACAATTGAAATGTTATTTTATTTACATATATTAAATAATTGAAAAGTATACATTTTAAAAATCAATTGAAATGTTACTTATAAAACAATAATATTTATGGGAAAATTAATTCATAATTCATATTTGAAAAGACTCCATTTTTGTGATATTATAAGTATTTTGCGGTCTAAAATCCTAATGTCGCATAAGGGTTAAGTTTAACCTCCTCCGTATTGATGTGTGCGACCTCTTCCACAAGTTATATGCGACCTTCTCCGTGTAGTCTCTTTTGCATAAGTATGTGCGACTTTCTCTGTATAGGATGTGGGCGACCTCTTCCGCAATAAAAAGGGAAACAAGTATATGCTTTTGTCAAAAAGGAAACCTGTAAGAAAAGGGAAACAAAAGTCTCCTATTTATGATCAACCAGTTACCTGTTTTGAGTGGTTATCCAATTATGTTGTTACTTGAATTGTATTACTCGATTGTATAGTTATTCGTTTTCACAATTAGGAACATAGGGATATAGGGTTACCTTTACCTATATAAAGGGGACTCAATGTTCCGAAGAGGGATGAAGTTTTAGTATTATTCAATAGCTTTTCAGTCTTTCCGATTTTCAGACGAGATTGTAACCTTGAGTGTTCATTATTATTCATAAAATAGTGAGAAAACAGTGGACGTAGGCTCATCTTTTTCGGAGCTGAACCACTATAAATCTCTCTCTCCTTATTTGCTTTGATTATTACTTCAATACACACAAGCCACATCTCTTGATTTTTTCTAAATTTATTGTCGATAAAACCTCCATCAACAATTGGCGCTAGAAGAAGGGCTATTCCGGCAGAAAAATTTGTCAAATTCCACTTTTTCAATAATGACAAACACTAGAAACACTACCAGAGTCACCGGAACTAGCCAAAACCAACCTCAAAGTACTGTTGTTACACAGGCAGGCCCTGCTCTGGATCAGCCTACTATGACTGTAACAGAAAACCTTTCCCAGAGACAGGATCGTATGGAGGAGACGCTGGTAAACCTTCAGCAAGTTACTAACTAGATCAATGACACCCTGCGATGACTTGCTGAAGGGCAGATGGTGACCCCACCACAACACGAACGTCCCAAAGAACATCCTGCTCAATTACCTGAGAAAGAAATATAGATCCTAGAGATGAGAAGACGTGGCCAGCCAAGAACTCAGCAGGAGTGTCATGAAGATCGTATCTCCAAAGGGAAAGGCAAGGTCACAAACTTGCCTCCAGAATCTGGAACGGAGAATTCAAGTACGAACCGTGATCGTGCACAACCTTCTCGTAAATCCACTAATAGTCAAGATCGCTTGAGCGGCGAACAAAGACGACAATCAAGAAGCATCTTCGAAAGAATCAGCAGAGAGTCAAGACAAGATCCTGTAGACCTAAGACAATATTTGGAGCGACGACGTAGTCGTGATCGATCTATATCGCATCACAACGACCAAAGTCGGTCTCGTCGCACTATTTCACTGGATTCCTGTCACAGGTCGTAGAAGACTCTACCTGACCAACCCGCCATAAAACAGGATAACGAACAAAGGCTACTTTTACCGCCAGCAAGGGATGATGCTTTCCCTCTGAACGTCGATGTTCACAATTTAAGGATCACATTAGATGCACTTGCTGGTTGGGACGATGAGCTCGCTGATGGGTATCTTCAGTCGCCATTCAGCGAGGAGGTTCGAGCTGCAGCCCTTCTCACTGGATTCAGACTTCCCACCATTAACACTTTTGATGGGAAAACTGATCTACAGGACCATATGGATCACTTCAATGACTTGATGGAACTTCATCGGGTTGGTAATTATGCACATTGTAGATATTTTGCTGTAACACTCTCGGGAGCAGCGAAGAAGTGATTCCGAGGACTTAAATCCAACTCAATTTCGTCCTGGCAACAATTACAGACGGTGTTCTTAAGACAGTTTCAAGCCACAAAGAATTTCACTGTTCCGCTTGTTAGTTTGTCTGTGATCCGGCAAGGTCCAGAGGAGACTCTACGGTCTTATCTCAATCGATTCACTTCAGAGCTAGCGAAGGTCAGCAACCCACCTGAAGGAGGAGTTCTTACTCTTATGATGGCTGGGGTGTGACCAGAAATAAAACTCTGGGAGGAATTACTTGAGCGAGAGTGTAGAACTCTCAAAAACTTCTACCGAAGAGTTGGTCGACATCTGAGGTTTGAATCTTCGCACGAGAATCTTCAAAAGACTAAAAAAGGAGGAAGGACAGATGCGACTAAAGATGCGGTCATTACCAACAACAGCGGTAATAAGAAAAACAAGAGGAATAATGAACAGACAAATGAGAATCAGCCTAGACCTAAAAGGCAGGAGATTTCAAAAGCTCTCATGAGGTTTAATAATCACACTGAATTGAACGCGCCCATATATCATATCTATACAGTCACAAACCAGAAGGAGTGATTCCGACAACCAGAACCAATGAAGCGGGACAGGATAAAGTACGACCCCAATAAGTTTTGCCGATATCACAATGATATTGGGCATGATACTAATAATTACTTTGCCCTGAAAGATGAAATTGAAAGGCTAATTAGAGAGGGATGATTGCGACAGTATACCAGGCAGAGCGACGAAAGGCGAGTAGAAGACCAACAGCGACCTCCAGAAATTCAGCGTAAGGTGTGAACTATTTTCAGAGGACCGCATGTTGGAGGAGATTCCAAGCGAGCACAGGACAGATATGCACGAGAAGCTCGACAGTAGCCATTAACCAACGTCATGCATCTTGAGCAGCGACCACGCAAGCTTCAACGAGTACCAGAAATGGATATTACCTTCACTGAGCAGGATGCAAGGGAAGTCCATTACCTGCATAATGACGCACTGGTCATAAAAATTAACTGTGGAAGCACACAGTTGTAGCGAGTATTGGTCGATAACGGAAGTGCTGTGGACATCTTGTACTTCGACGCTTTTAAGAAGATGGGATTGAATAAGTACGACCTGAAACCTGCCGCCACTCCACTCTATGGTTTTACTGGTGACAGCCTGATGCTTATGGGCATGATTGAACTGATGGTCAACGTTGGGACCTTTCCAAGGCTTTCATCGATAATGACCCAGTTTTTAGTGGTAGATTGCCCATCTGCCTTCAATGCTGTACTAGGAAGACCGACATTAAGGGAACTTTGAGCTGTCACATCGATCTACCATCTAACAATGAAGTTCCTGACCCAACATGGGGTAGGTGAGGTGCGAGGAAATCAATATGATGCGAGGACATGTTATAACAACTCGCTAAAACTTGCAGCAAGGGATATGACATCTCGCGTAATGATGGTCCACCTGTCGGACAAAGCGTCAGTCGTGGCAGCAGATAAAACGTTAGTCGAGGCAGCGAGCAAAGCCCCAGTCGGATCGTCAGATAAAGCTTTAGTCGAACCGTCAGTGAAAGCATCAATCGAAACGACCAGTGAAGACTTCGATCCTCGAGAAATTGATGATGAAGTCAGAACTAGACCCGTTGAAGACTTGGAAGATTTATCATTCGATCTTTCTTCCACGACTTTAAAGATTGGAACGGAGGCTCGAAGACCTGTGCGAGCTTCATTAA
>JXTB01000428.1:349801-360397 GCA_002914805.1 Parasponia andersonii
TCTCTCCTTATTTGCTTTGATTATTTACCTCAATTTACACAAGCCACATCTCTTGATTATTCATAAATTTATTGTTGATAAAACCTCCATCAACAGTTTTCAAAAAAGTAAAAAATCAAATCAACGTGGTGACTGGTGAGTTTTTTTTTTTTCTTTTTTTTTCTTGGGTTAAATAAATCCCCCCTTTGTAGAAAATTTGAGTAAAACTAAATTAAAGTTACAAATTGTTCATAATTAACGCCGAGTTCCTATTTTTTAAACTAGAAACCTCCTCCTTATAAAACAAACATAAGCAAGACTTCGAAACTCCAATAATCTTAATTGAAAAACAGAATCACATAGACCCAAATCTGAAGTTCAAATTCACTTTAGGATCAATTATCTTCTTTATTTTTGTTTTTATTTTTTGGGGGGAGGAGGAATTGGCAACTCATAGAATGGAGAGATTATAACCCTAAGACGACTAAGGTTCTTTTATGATAAAAGATCTTTCAATAATTTTGTAAAACAAGGTCTACGTCATTTCACCAATATTCAGTAATCTAAACGCCCTAACCATGAACTTATTTCAAAACTAAATTCAAAACAAAAAAATAAAGCATAAAGCTTGTAGTTCGTCGATATCAAACTTCCTTTTCAAAACTCAAAAAATGATTTTCTTTGAAAAAATCCATAAAATATGAAATGATCTCTTAATAATTTGAACATGGTATCGAACACATAAAACTAAAACAAATTTGAGTTTAAGTATTGAACTCGACCATGGTTCAAATTTTTTGACAAAGATCGAGATATCATCTTCAACCTCATATTTCATTGCAATTTCAATTAGATTCAAACTTATTTGATTCACATTGTATATTTGTATTCTTTCAGCGGTTAGAAACCAAAAATTTATGACTAGGCTTATAGATACATATCTCATGAGAGAAAAAGATGGCTTTCGGCATTTCAATTTTTTTTAATCAAAATAATAATATTTTTATTTTTATTTTTTTAAGAAAAATTATAATTTGTTTATTTAAAAAAAAATATCAGTCAAAAAGATAGTATCTAGGAGAAGAGTGACTCTATGACTCCACATTTCGTCTTAAAAAATAGTGTCAAAAAAATAGTGTTCGGGAAAAAATTGACTCTATGATACTCCACTTCGTCTAATCAATATTATTTCCCTTGTTTCTACATTTTGGTAGGAAAATGCAAACATTATGATACATTAAATAGAAAAAATAATCTGACTTAAACTTGTCCGCCATAAGTTAACGAATGGGGTAAAAGTAAAAGATATACATGAAATTATAACCATTTTTTTTCTATATAGTTTAGCAACATGCTTATCGATATATTATTAAGGATAAGTTTAAAATTCTGAATTAATAGGGTTAATCACGTACAAATACCATGAGTTTTAACTTTTTTGTAAAAAAAAATCTTGATTTTTGACTCTCTGCAAAATAATACCTTCACTTTTAAATTTCTGCAAAATAATACCCTCATTTTTAGAATTCTACAAATTAATACTCTTACTTTTGAATTCTGTAAATTAATACCCTGACAATTAAAATTCTTACAAATTAATACCCTAAGATTTGAAATTCATATAAATTTATAATCTTAATGTCTAATTAGTTGATTTTAATAATAAAAAGATGATAGTAGCTATCATCAACTTAATTAAAACTTATTAAATAATAATAAAATTTCTGAAAAAATATTTGCAATTAGCTTATTTCGCTTTTCATTTTAAAAAAAGAAAAGTAAAAAATTAGAATGAGAAGTAAAAGTAGTTAATTGTTTTTTTGTTAAAAAAAAAAAAAGAAACATGAGAGGTAAAAAAAATGTTTAGATATTAGTATATTATCGGAAACTATTTTATGACTACTTTTTTTTGGTTAATTGCTAAAAGAAAACACATTGTTTTTTAACCTCTAATGTTTCTTTTTTTTTTTTTACAATTAACTACTTTTACCTATCATTCTAATTTTTTACTTTTTTTAAATGAAAAGCGAAATAAACTAATTACAAATTTTTTTTTCAGAAATTTTATTATTATTTAATAAATTTTAATTAAGTTGATGTTGGCTACTACCATCTTTTTATTATTAAAATCAACTAATTGAAAATTAAGATTATAAATTTATATGAATTTCAAATTTTAAGGTATTAATTTGCAAGAATTTTGATTGTCAATGTATCAATTTGCAGAATCCAAAAGTAATAGTATTATTTTACAGAAATCCAATAGTCAAAATACTATTTTGTAGAAATTTAAAAGCGAGAATATTATTTTGCGGACATTCAAAAGTCATGATTTTGTTTTTACAAAAAGTGAAAACTTATGGTATTTTAATGTTATTATCCCAAATTAATATTATGCAATTCTCTAAATTATCTTTCAGATTTTAAATGCGGTTAGAGAGAGAGAGAGAGAGAGAGAGAGAGAGAGAGAGAGAGAGAGAGAGAGAGGGAAAGGGGGAGTGGGGTGGAGGAAAGTTTGCTAAGTTACTTCCATTTTAAGTAAAATGTTATTTTTCAAAACTAAAATTATTGTCATAATACAAATTATTTAAAATAATATTTTAGATTAAACATAATTTATAGTTTACTAAGCATTAAATGTTGCATTTAAATAGTACAATAATTTTGTAAATTAAATTTACTAATGTTTATATATTTTGTCTAATTGTCACTTCTTGTTGTAGCTGCAACACATCAATACCAAATTAACCTTTAGACTACGTGGATTTTATTAAAATTTTGAAAATGAAAACTTATTTTTTTTCAAGGTACACAAGATTATTAGGGATATTGAACCAAATCCCATACGAAGTTTATTTTGAATCTATGATACTATCATCTTGCTAGCTTGCTAATGTGCTCCTCGGACACACAGGCAAACTTTCACCGGATGAGAATGCATCTTATTGGTGATCCCTCCGCTCCGACCAACCTTAGAGGTAAGCAATGCACAGAATATAATCCTGGCTCGATGTCATCTAGTTTTAGTCCTTCCACAAGAACTATGTCCTGAACAATTTAAGCACCCTTATTAGCAAGTTTTCAATCTTTTATATATATGTATATATAGGTTGCCAATCCAATAGGTATTTTTTTTCTTTGTCTATGAGTAGGTATTTTTTGTTTTAGCCGTTGGATCACCACGTGCATCATTAATGCTCTTTCTCTCTCTTATTTTTTACAATAAAAAAATGTGCATGCTAAATTTTCATTGGCCAAATTGATACCTATACATAGGTAAAAAAAAAAAATACATACTGGATTAGTGCATAGGTAACAATAAAAAAAATACCTACTAGATTGGTGCCCTATAAATAGGTATTTTTTTTTTAAACCTATGCATAGGTATCAATTTGGCCAATGAAAATTTAGCATGCACATTTTTTTATTGTAAAAAATAAGAGAGAGAAAGAGCATTAATGATGCACGTCTTTTCATGCACTTCATTATAGCCATTAGATCATCATCTAATGGTGATCCAATGGCTTAAAAAAGATATCTATTCATAGATAAAGAAAAAAAAATACTTATTGGATTGGCAAACCATATATATATATATATATAGGTTGCCATATATATATATGGGCATTCGGTAGGTATTTTTTTTTTAACTGTACATAGTATTATTTTGACTAATGAAAATTTATCATGTATATTATTTAATAATAAAAAATAATAAATAAATAATATTAATAATGNTATATATATATATATATATATCTTCATTTACAACAATATCACATAAATGAATAAAATACTATTCAGTTAGACCAATCAAATTGGCTACCAAATGCCCTGCATCCAACGAGTGACCAAACCTAGACATCTGGGTTGATTTCAGTAGGATCTTATTCTGAACCCGAGGCTTTTGGGGACGAAATTCCAATTTCGCCGCCCGATTAGAATCAAATGAAATATTATAAAGCCAAAATCAAGTTTCACATATAATAGTTTTGGTTTGATCATTTTGAAGTGTTCAATATTATTGATAACATACTGGAGTTTAATATATAGTATCCAGATCAAATATCCATGATTTATCTCACTGTTTTTCTTACCCTGCTTTCTAGCAGAACTTGATGGGATGGAATCACATCAACATAGGCAGTAACCGATAAGTAATCGATTCCTGCATTGGATGACACAAATTTTTGAGTTAAATCAAAATGCATGGGGTGTATATATCAAATAGGGAGAAGAATAAGGAATAGTGAACACATTAAAGAGAAAAACAATTACGTGGATACACATAGACATGGAATTGTACTTATTCATAATCATCCATTATACAAATTGTATCAGAAAATTACAAGAACAGCATGATCAAAATCTTACCAATAAGTTTGATATCTGTGTTCTCAACTAACCATTTTGCCCCATCCATGGTAAGTCCAACGAAGCTGGTGTCGAACTCCTTTTTGAACATAAGCCGTCTGCTATAGGAATAAGCTATAAATTCATCTTACTCAAAAGAACGTTAGCCATTTTGCTACCATAACATTGTTTCTAATTATGTGAGCAAACTTTTCTCTGACGATATCTTATATAGTATCACTAGTAAAAGTTCATCACGTATCTCTTTTCTATATATATATATATATATATATATATATATATATATATATATATCATGTAATTTAATTCTCATTCCACTCTTAATTAAAGAAGATTTTTCTCGCATATTTTGTAATGCATTGTCTCTTTCATCAATTGCAGGAAAACTTAAACATCAAAACAATCTATGTTATCAATTTTGACATACTTTAATATCTACTATGAAATATGGGACAAATAATAACTCATTTACAAAAGTAATTTTTTTAAAATGAAAAATTCGAAATCCAAAATTACCCTTGTGTATCCACCATTTAGCGAATATTTGACCGTGGTAAAAAACTTTCAAAACTATATTGGAGTTCAGAAAGTCAAATTTAAGATTAAAAAAAAAAAAGAAAAAACCAGATTTTTTAGCATTTTAGATGAGGTGACATTGAAATGTACTTTCAATAAAATATATAAATAAGACCATTTTATCACCGTCACGTTATTATTAGATCCTTGTGTAAAATTGCTTTAGTGTAAAAAGTAAAAACCCCTAATTTTTTTATATACTCGATTCTATTTTGTAGTCAGTATACCCAAACCAATTGGGAATCATCGACATTCGATGTCATCAACGACTGTAATAGGTCCAAAGTAATACGACAAACATAGAAACAGTGTGTTACCTGTCAGTATTTAAGGTTCTAAAAAGCACACGCCGAGACCCCTTGGGAATATTTAAGGACTCCATAACTTCAGCTGATCAAAACAAATGTTTTTATTTGAGTAATAACTATTTGAAAAAGCAGGCTACAAAAATAGAAACCTAAAGAGAAAGATAGAGAAGCTCAAAACTAAAAATAAATTAAAAAAAGAAGTTGTACAACATATATACCAGTTACTAAAAAGATCAATAGATCATCAAAATATTCATACCAGTTATATTCTTGTCCCTTGGAACATCAATCAACAATCCCGGACCTATGAATTGGAACAAGCACATATAATCAAGAACAAACAACAAACAAACAATCCTTTCCAAAAAAAAAAAAAAAAAAAGGAAAAAGTGAACGAACAAAGAGTAGAATAATATTGAAAGAACATCATTTCTTATAAAGAGTCTAGCTAGCTATGTAGTGAATCAAAAGAGAAAATCTCCTAGAATCAAGGTCCTCTATGACTATGAGTAAGTCTAATATCAACTCACAATCAAGAACACAAAAAAAAATAAATATCAAATCTATTTGATCAAATCACCATTAAGTGTTTCCAAATCAAGCGTTTCAACATCGAATCCGGCATCAAAGTAGTGATCGAAAACATGGCCGGGAGCATCAACGTGCGTTCCTGTATGAGTAGGAAGCTTCATCTCGGAATTGTTGGCGAGTGAACCGTTCTTCATGCTCTTAGGGAGCCAGAGGAACTCTCCGAGCCCGTCCGGGGAACCCCAAAAGGGCATGTCCGGGGCGTACCGATGGCTGATATCGAAGATTCGCCCATCTCCGTAAACGTCCCGGCGATTAGGGATAAGAGCACCGTCTCCGCGGCCGAAGGTGGGGATAGTGAGCACCTCGGCGCATAGTAGCAGGAGAAGTAGGGTTTTGAATTTGATAGTCATGGTCGTTATAATTAGGAGTGTGATACTGAGCACTAGTTGGCACTTAAGTAATGGGAATCTTTCGTTTTCTAAGAGGCTCAACTATCAAGCCTTGAAGATGATTAATTTTTTACGATAGGGAGTATTCGGAGCTGAGAAGATAATCATCTCTATATCTCTCCACGGTAGTTAATTTGGACACATGTATCTAGGAAGCTGACCATTGCTACATATATATATATATATATATATTTAGAAGTATATATTGGTCATAAATTTATTTCTTTGAACAAGAATCATTTGATGTTAGTGTCCCACGGGGCATAATCCCTCAATATTTTAGGAGAAATATGTTTTAAGAATAATAAAGAACACATGGGAAATTCTGGAAATTCCACCTAGCCGTAATACACCCCGATATGCCCAAGCACCATTATGTGTCCTAAAAATAAAAATAAAAAAAATAATTAAAAAAAAACTCTGAAAGAACGCTTTCTTTCCTCTTGCTTTTCCTATATCTATTCCTTCTTTCTCTTCTCCACGTTTTCTTTTATATATACTTTTTAAGATCATTCATATTGATCCACGTTCAAGAAATTAATTGAATGCAGTGATTTTCCATCGGTACTTCTAAATTTTAGACCCAATTTAAGTAAATATTTATTTATTAAATGTTACAGTAAAATGCTCAGTATATATATTTATATACCAAATATAAAATTTTATATATCAAGTATAAAAAATTATATACCCAATGTATTTCAATACAATAACTAAAATTAGTATATAAATATATCTACCAAGTATAAAAATATATATACCCGAATATTTAACTATAAAATTTTAAAAAATAGATATCTACTTAATCAGATTTAAAGTAGTGGTCGTCCACTTAAATTTCTCTTTTTCATCTAACTTATATAAAAATTTGGTTCTAAAATTACTCTTTCCTTTTCATTTTAATTTGGGCTTCTTTCAAAATTTCAGAGAGAATACAAAAAATTGAAAAATTCTAGATGGGCCAATTTTTTTTTCGAAAAATCTCATTTAGAAAATAACACTTTTTTTAAATTTTTTTGAAAATTAACACTTTTAGAAATATTTAGAAACATATCAAATTTTCTTCAAAATTGGTATTTTTTTTTTATTATACTCAAGATAACTAATTGAATTATTTGGAGTAACCAGTCTAGTTAACTTGATTGGTTACTTCAAGTATCTCATCAATTAATAAAAAATGGTATTTTTCTAAATATTTTTCAAAGTAGTATGTTTTTAATTTAAATTCAAGATTTTTCAAACAATTTCAAAATCTATGATTTTCCTTTTTTTCAAAAAATAACCATAAAAAAAAATCAAATTTTCTCTTTTAATTTCTTGGTTTAACTTTATCCAAGTCATTGTTGACGTTGTAGTTTTTAGTTTTTTTCTTTCTTATTATTGAGTGTAATTTTGTACACAAAAATGATGAGAAAATGTAATGATAAACATGTTAAGGATTAATACACCTAATTCTTAACTATAGAAAAAAATAAAATAGAAACAAGTAGACACATAAATTTATAATAGTTCACTTTTAATTTGAGAACTATGTCTTCTTTCAGTCATTATAAATTTTCACTATGATGAAGAAAAAAAATTACAAAAAATCTCACAACTCACGTTTTTCTTGGATTCTGCGAATTCTCTCTAATCTCATTTACTCATTAATATACTTTATATAGAGGAAACAAAATTAAGGTAACTAAAATACATGTGTTTAATCTCAAAAAATGCCCCTTACTAATATACCCTTACTAGTAAAATCTTCCTGGAATGGCTCATCCCCCACGCCCCTAGGAAGGGGTTTATCATCCATCTTCTAACCCCGTCAACTATTCCACAAAGGTCGATCTGCGCATGCATAGCGAGAGATATTTTGTCTTAGTAATTTTTGTTGGTATAATTAAGCTCCACAATCTAACAAAAGATGTGACAATAGGAATCCATGGCGGGCATATGACGATTCAAAGTTTTGTAAATACAAACTACAAACTCTTTCTTCTTTTAATAAACTTTATAAGTTCAAATCAATGAAATACTAATTAAACACATATATTAAAATTATATACAACTAATAAGTTCATGACAATGAGAGTAAACTAACAACCTATTTGAACTACTATATAAATAGCAGAAAATCATCTAAAAATATACATTTACATAAATTTAATTTCTAAAACTAAAATATATAACTTCACAAGCATTAGAAAATAGTAAAAGAAAAATCTTAAACAGTCAAATTGTTTTTGGGCTTTTAACAAAATTGCAGGCCCAAAGTCTAGGATTTATTTAGAAAAATAGCATTTTTTTAATTTATTTAGACAAATACTACTTTAAAACATATTTAGAAAAATATCATATTTCTTCAAAATTGAAATTTCATAGGTACTCAATATAACTAGTTGAGTTATTAGAGGAAATTAATCAAGTTACGTGAGGTTATTAGTCTAGTTATCCCATGTAACTTGACAGATATCTCATGTACCTAATCAATTAGTAAAAAATAATATTTTTCTAAATATTTTTAAAAGTATTATTTCTTTAAATAATAACCCATGAATTATACTAATTGTACTATTTTGGTCTCCGAACTTTCAACTTACATAGTAATGGTCCCTAATTTATATAATTGTTCTAACAATGAACCTTTCGTCACAAACAGTTAAATATTTAATATAAATAAGTCATTCAAAGCACGCAGTTTGCTAACTGTGATCAATAATAAGATTTCAAATTTTTAATGTACATAGTAAACTACAAGATTTATGCAATTATTACAACAATGATCATTTTTTTCCCCGCAAACTATTAAATTCGTAACAGATTTAATTCAATGCAAAACATGCATTTTGGAAATTATAGCTGAGAACGAGATTTTGATTAATAAAGGTAAAGCGGTTTTAAGAGTTTGACCTATCGAAAAATAATAATTACAGAAATACTACACAAAAATAAATACCGCATGTAAATGGTATTTTTGAAAATTAAAAGTGATATTTTTCAAAAAAAGTATATTATTGGTTGCATTTCTAGTAACCAAATTAAAAGTTTCTTGTTACCAGATTGGTAATCAATCTAGTTGCTGGTTTCTAATTACCAAAGTTAAGATTTCTGGTTACTACTTTAGTTACTAATTTTTGGTCTCTGATTACAATTTATTTATAGATTAATTGTTATTCACTGGTTTCTAAACTAGTGACTAATTACAAAATTAGTTACTAGTTATTAATTAATAATAACTTAGTTACTAGTCACTAAACTAAGGACCAATTATAAGACTGATGGCTGGTTATCACATTGATTATACTATTCTTAAACTATATCGATAACCAGATTGTTGACAAGAACCCAACAATGCAAACGTATTAAATGAACCCATATTTTTGAACATTAGCAAGTTTAGTTATTACTTTTAGTTTCTCAAAGCTCATATTTACCTCACTTGTTACTACTACATATTTCTCTCTTTTAATGCCATAATATCTGTAGTATGCTCAAGAACAGAAGTGGGTTTCCAACTACTCATTTCTTTTTTCCCTTAAACAACCTGCACATAATAACCATAACTTAAATAATAATCAAAAGAACAAGAAAACTTAAAATAGCTTTTTCTAAAAAAAAAAAAAAAACTAAAAATAGCTCTTACACAAATTATACACACTGAAAATATGCTTAAAGTGACATGGTTATCATGTTACCTCCATTTTTCTCAAGACCATCAATAGGCCAAATAGTTCTCTCTAAATTTTTCCTCAAATTTTCTCCAATTTTATTTCCCATGGCCCATGACCATTAGGGACAGGGTGGGTAATTCACTCGAAAAGTTCCTCACCAAATATCAAAGCGGACTTTTTTGGGATTCTCTGATTTAAGTGCCATATTAGATAAATGATTTAGACTAATTCCATAGTAAAATTTCTAGAAAATGATAATTCATATCCAATTGTCATAAATAATCAGACCAATGCCCCATGCAACAAAAAATAAAACAAAACAAAACAAAGCCAAAATAGTAACAATAACAGAAAATTTTGTTTGCATGCACCATAATAGATTAAGAATTTGAAACAAAGTCCATTAAAAATAAAAGTGATCAAACAATTCAAAAATAATCATGAAAAATCAAAAGATGCCCACCAACCAAAAAGGAAAACATATCCAAAACAATAATAGAAAATTTTATTTGACCGTATTACCATGCACTTAAAAAAAAAATGAAGAAGAGGAAGAAGATTTATCGGTTTATATTTTGTCATGGCAGTTTCATCCACTACCACGATGAAAAGTGTCGCGGTTTTGAGCAGAGAATCTGACTTCCGATGATGATTCCTGTTGTGCGGTCTAAAATCCTAAGGTCGCATAAGGGTTATATGCGACCTCCTCCGTGAAGGTTATAT
>JXTB01000428.1:368005-388435 GCA_002914805.1 Parasponia andersonii
TAGTATTCTTCAATAGCTTTTCAGTCTTTCCGATTTCCAGACGAGATTGTAACCTTGAGTGTTTGTTATTCTTCATAAATTAGTGAGAAAACAGTAGACGTAGGCTCATCTTTTTCGGGGCTGAACAACTATAAAATCCTCTCTCCTTATTTGCTTTGATTATTATCTCAATTCACACAAGCTACATCTCTTGATTTTGTCTAAATTTATTATTGATCAAAACCTCCGTCAACAATTCCTATATGGCATCATTCTCTTCTAGCGAGTCCTCTGTGTGAGCTAAACGACAGAAGAGAATGTCGCTGGCCACGGGAGCTGAGAAAACGAGATCACCAACTTTCTGATCTAAGTGAGAAAAAGATGAAAGGAGAGGGAAAAAATATGGTGGTATTTTTAGGGGAAAAAAATACAGCACTAAAATTATAAAAAAAAAGTGAATTATCATATATTTGACATTATTTTTTAAAATTATGTGTTTCCAATCGTACTGTTTGTCTAAAAACTTATTTTTGTTAAAAAATTAACAGTATATAACAAAAGAGGGAAATCGAAACTTCGAAAAGAAAGGAAATAATTGAGGAGGCATTGCTATTAACCTTTCGAGGGAAGAGTAAATTAAAGAAACAATGTACAGTAACGAATTCCTTATTTTATTTAACCTGTACAGAAGGACGTAATAAAAATATCGAAAGATTCACGTACGTGTATGTCTAGCAGCACCAACCCAAAAATTCAAGTGCTCTCCAGCCAGAGAGAGAGAGAGAGAGAGAGAGAGAGAGAGATCGAATCCTGTTGACATTGAATCACTACCCCACCTGGTCCATCTCCCCTCTCTCTCCCCTCCTCTCCTCTGTTCATTCACATTCACACTACTCCCATATTATAAACTCCTTTCAAATACTCAAAGACNAATTTCCCAAACTCTTCCCGAAAACCCACAAAAATGCCCAACTTCTTCATCTTCCTTCTCCTCCTCCTCTTCTTCCTCCTCTCCACCAATCATATGGCGCCAGCTTATGCCCTCACTTCCCCCTCAGACATCTCTGCCCTTAAATCCTTCAAAGCCTCAATTCAACCCTCTTCCATTCCGGCTTGGTCCTGTTTAGCCTCCTGGGACTTCGCCGCGGTCGACCCGTGTGCCTCTCCTCGCCGGACCCACTTCACCTGCGGACTCACCTGTTCTCCTGACTCCACCCGGGTCACCCAGATCACCCTCGACCCGGTCGGTTACTCGGGTGAACTCACCCCACGCGTTTCCCAACTCACTCAGCTCGCTACTCTCGACCTAGCCGACAACTCCTTCTATGGCCCAATTCCTTCCTCCATTTCTTCGCTCCTTAATCTCCAGAGCTTGACTCTCCGATCCAACAGGTTTTCCGGGTCAGTTCCTCCCTCCATTACCAAGCTCAAGCTCCTCGAGAGTTTGGACCTCGCGAGTAATTCTCTTACTGGGTTTCTTCCAAGTTCGATGACTTCGATGCCCAGTTTGCGCCGGCTCGATCTGAGTTTCAACCGACTCACTGGGTCTCTCCCCAAGTTTCCACCGAGTTTGCTCGAACTCGCTCTGAAGGGCAATTCGCTATCTGGGTCGCTGTCCAAATCGTCGTTTGACGGGTTGACTCAGCTGGAAGTCGTGGAACTCAGTGAGAACTCGTTCACGGGTACGCTACAAAGCTGGTTCTTTCTCCTCCCGTCGATCCAACAGGTTAATTTGGCCAATAACAGCCTGACACGTATCGAAATCTCGAGCCCCGCCGCCGGTCAAAGCGACCTCGTGGCAGTCGATTTGGGGTTTAACAAAATCGAAGGGTACGCACCGGTTAATTTCGCGGCTTATCCTCTGTTATCGTCTCTTTCGCTTCGGTACAATCGGTTACGTGGCAAAATCCCATTGGAGTTCAGCCAGAAGAAGTCGTTGAGGAGACTGTACTTGGACGGGAACTTCCTGACCGGTCAGCCGCCGAAGGGTTTCTTCGGCGGGCAGTCACCGGTCTCCTCGGGCAGCTTGGGGGATAATTGCCTGTGGAGCTGTCCAGCGTCGTCACAGCTGTGCCTACCTTCGCAGAAACCCAGCTCCACATGCAAGCAAGCCTATGGTGGAAAACCAAGGTCTTGAAGACTCAGATTCTTGGTCAAATATTTCTGTTGTTTTTACTCTGTCAAATGAATTTTAAAAATTGTAAAATGCTTTTTACAAGGTAGGAATTTGTAGTTAATTTTTTTGTTTTTGATATAAAATATTTGTATTGTACACAGTTAATAAGATGTAGGTTCAAGGGCATAATATATTGATTCTCTGCTTTTTCCTGCAAAAAGAGATACATATTGATCCACTGATCACTTGAACTGTAAGTTTAGTGCGAAAATTTCCTTTTTAGACAATATAATATCCCAATAATATTATTACATCTCCACACCACAACAACGTCATCTCTGTGCATTCAAACTAAACATCCGAGTTTCTTTCGAAAAAAGAAGGGGAAAAAAAAAAAACTAAACATCCGAGTACTTATCCTTTATTTTTAGCAAATAAAACAAAAAATAAATAGTACTTCCTGTTGTTATTACATTTAAAAAATTATGTTCCACTCATGATCGTAGGGTCTCATAATCATTAATAAGGTGGACCAAATGTACTAAGCTTAAACAAACAACTCATGATGCTAATTAACATTAACAAATTTTGATTCTAAGGATGAAAGTGTAAAACACGGAAATGCTCAGGCCCACCTGCAAAGCTTTGGAATTCTTTATCCAAACTCAAAAAGAGTGGATTACACTGCTTTATGTCAAAATTATAATTACTTTCCCTCCGAACCAAATATATTTAAATTGAGACCCTCTTTGAATTCGGAAGTAAAAAAAAAAAAATACAAAGCCACCTCTTCCTTTCAGTTAATTTTGATCATTAAGTTTACATTATATTTAACTTTTATCTATTAAATGAACACTCAACCGTTGAAATCGAATGACGTACGTAATCTAGTGATAAAAAATTTCATAAAATTTTGTGTATTTTTTGTTTTCCCTTTTTTGGACCCAAATAATGTGCGATGCGACTATAGAAGAGGGGATAGTAACGTAATTTCGGAGTATAATTGTCAGGTAGCTTAGAAGTTGGAAGTGAAAAGTCAGAAACTGCGTCTGACCCTGACACGTTCAGGGATGATTGCTAGTGTTTCTGGGGAGAGGAGAAGCCAGAGAGCACGCAGTAGGCAGATAAAGTTCTACGCGCCAATTGAGAGAAGGTGGTGAAACTTTGAAAGCAAACAAACAACAATAAAAGTATAACTTTGTTTCTTGGAAAATGTGTTGTCGACCGAAAGCAAAAAATATCTTCTTTTTCGGTTGCCAAACAAAGAGACCCATAAACAACTAACAAGAATGAGAAGGTACATTATTAAGATGATTTTTCTGTTGCTCCAACTAATTCGGTCTTATATGGTCCCGCTTCATTGCCTCTGACTTTAGAACAGTTTACAATTAGAGCAATGTTATGCACAACATTGAATTACTTATCAATCAGTAAATACAATTAATAGACTAATAGGCTGAGCCTCATACGAGTATAACTTAATGTCTAATTATAATCACCCATTATATGGTATTAGTCATTATTTTGTAGTCATTTTTAATATTTGTTTTGTGATTTGTTCTTTTAGTATGACCGATCAAGCAAAATTTATGACAATTTTTTTTTTTTATATCCTTACATAGTTATGTGTTATGTTTGCAATTAGATGAGCCATGAATTAATAATGAGCTGAGATGATACGCAACATGTACCGCTTTTCTTTTTTTCTTTTTTTTTTTTACATGGAATATTACTCTTCTGTCTACCATGTGTTACCAAGTGTAAAATGTTATAAATTTCCATCAGATAAGAATGATTTTCAAATGTTTTGACATTCTCAGTTCATCTGGTATAATATTTATGTCTTGAAGTGAAATATTTTGAAGATCTTCTTAAATGAATTAATGAGTCCATACTTTCTTAAAAAGATCTAATTAAAAGAAGATTTTTTAAGAATTTATTCAAACAATCGAAAAAAAAAATATTTTAAGTTCTAGAAAATCTTTGGAAACTATCTAAAAATTTTCCAATCAAAAATAGTAAATAAAGAAAAGAGTGTTTTTTTTTCTTTCTTTTTTCTTTTTTTTGGAAAGGAGGCTTTTTTACTTTGAAGAGGGATAAAAAGATAAGAATTGGACTGCTTAAGTGGGTGTGTTTGTGTATGAGCTTTTTTTTTTTTTTTTTTGCCCTTTATGATATTATTGCTCCTCCAAATGGACTTTCACTGAAGATTATGATTATGATCACGGTAGACATGAAAAATATGCAAATTAGGGAGACAATTCACATCCACCCAACCACCTGTTTGTCACCGCAGAAAAGCAGGGGACCCACTTTTGGCATAAGTCAATTGAACCTCCTAATGTATGTTACTTTCAATTTATCTTTTTACAATTGTGGTAAAGCGAAAGTAAGAAAGAAAGAAAGAAAGAATCATGAGAAAATAAAGATTTTATGTTTTTGGGTGTTAGATAAGATATATGGGAATCAGCTTTGAACTCATATACATGATTTGAAATAGTGCAATATTCTGCTCCATCTCGTTCAAGATTGCTGCATTTAGTCACAAATATATTAATTTGGGGAAGTTCTATATCCCCAAGAATTCAACTATATACATTCAGTTTTTTTTTTTTATATATATCATAAAACAATAATTGAAGTTTTTATTTATTTATTTATACATTCTTTATATTCCAAAAGTATCTATTTTTTTCACATTCATCTCTCTTAATTTTAAAATGACTCCTCTTAATCAGTATTGATGGAAGTTTTGTCAACAACAATTTTAAAAAAAAATTAAGTGATGTGACTTGCGTAAATTGGGTTATTGATTAAAGCAAACAAAGAGGCAAAGATTTTATAGTGGTTCAGCCCCGAAAAAGATGAGCTTACGTCCACTATTTTTCACTATATTCTGGAGAATTACAAGAACTCAAAATTACAATGTGTTATCTGAAAAGAAGTGAATACTCTTAAGAATTCTTTTTGCCTCTTCCCCCTCTTTTCTTTTAAAAGTCCCTCCGTCTGAAACATTGAGTTCCTTTTATATAGATGAGGGTAACTCAATGTTCCTAATTGTGAATACGGGTAACTATACAATTGGGTAATAGAATTTGAGTAACAACATAATTGGTTAACTACTTAAAATGTGTAACTGGTCGATCATGAAAGAGAGACTTCTGTTTCCCTTTCCTTGCAGGTTACCTATTTGACGAAGCAGAGACTTGTTTCTTTTTCTTTCGGAGGAGGTCACACATAACTTATGCGGAGGAGGTCGCACGTAACCTATGCGAACGAGGTCGTATATAACTTACACGGAGGAGGTCGCACATATTCTTACACATGCGACCTGGCATAGGATTTTAGACCGCACAACAATTGCCCCCCAGCTCCATTAGTTGTTTAGGATAAAATGGAGCTTCCTTTTAACGTAGGTGAGTGCGATCTTAAAAAATGCGATGTCACAACCTAGACTTGAGATCTTTGAAGAGTCACCAGATTTCAAATCCCATTTCTCAAGATCACGCGTACCTTTTTCTGACAGACGGAAACACGTGTAGCCTTTTCTAAGAAAGATAGCAGAACTCGAGGAGGCTCAAGGATATCAATGATGCCAACCGTCATTTTTAAACTAAATCTTTTCAAATTTCAAAAGATTCATTATCTTCGGAAAAAATCAAATCCCGCGTGAATTTCGGCCTTTAAATCTGAAAATCAAATACCTTGATCTACGCCTGTGATTTAATGGTGCTTAGGGTATAAATATCGGAAACCAATCCATTTCTACTTTATTATACCGTTTCCATCTTTTCTCAGAAAATACCGAAGTTTTAGAGGACCCTAAAGCACCGTTTCGTCCTTCAGCTCGCACAATTCCAATACCTTCTCCGACGGAGTTCAAACCATCTCAATCTCTCTGTTTCTGAAGAAAGGTTAGTTCATTTTTTCTCTCTTATTTTTCTCTGTTTTTGGAAAAATAATTTCAATTTTTAGGAATAGAAACACATCCCACATTGAAATGAAATTAGAATTATTTTTATCCCCTTTTTCTGGTCCATAGTGTAGACTTAATAGATAATGGTCAAGGACAAGCTCGTGAGAAGAGTTTCTAGGGTCTGATACCTTATTTTATTTTCCGATGAACTGTTCGAACATTTATTTTCTGACAAATTGCTTGAACATTTATTTATGAATCCGTAGATCTCTTAGGAATAAATTGATGAGCTTGCTTGTTAGTACAATCCTAGGATGAATTCCCAAAGTACTGGCATAGTGAGAATCCTCGATGCCTGCACAGGACTAAATCCATCCGTATTTCTCTTCAGATGTCTAGTAGTGATGAATTTAGGGAAGAGAATGCATTTTCCGGAGATTCTAACTCGAGTGTTAATTCCATAAACCTTGAAGACTACCTTGAGCCGGAACCCGAAATAGAAATAACAGGGGTCAGGCAAAGTAGTCCTCGCATAGGCGATCTCCCACAGGACCAGTGGCCCCAACATATCAGGGATGCCCCCGCATTTTCATCGGGCTATCAATATGTAGAGGGGAATTGGTCATGTACCAATATAAGAACGAGCTACACATCGAACAAACTCAGCAAAATCGCGAGCAGCTATAAGATCGCCATACCTCTTCGCTTACCTATGGAATTTAACCGACTACACACTCCACCACATGGACTTGCTTCTTTTTCCGAGGCAGTCCTTAAGTGTGGTGTGCATCTCCTACTCCATCCGTATATAAAATCGATTATTGACTACTATGGGGTCGTCCCTTTTTAATTGACCCCTAATACCTATAGATATATGGTAGGTTTGTATATACTGTACCATAAATTAGGTTTAGAAACCCTTTCTCCTGAAGAATTCGCTTGGTTTTATCAAGTGAAATCAAAACCGTCAGATCTTGGCTTCTTCTATGCGAGCAAATGATCGAACCAGGCAATAAAAACAATCTACGGGGTTCGCAACAACATGGGAAAGTGGAAAAATCCATTTTTCTATTTTGACTATGCGGCTAACGGCTTCTTTCAAAATCCCGGTAGGTAGTCTTCCAATTTATCTCATTTTTTCTATTTTGTTACTTTTATACTGATCGCATTCGAATGTCATCATAGATAACAGGGATTAACCTAGATTCTCCAGGGAACATCTTGCAAGGGTATATAAAATCAACAACCTTCTAATTGAGGAATTTAATTGGAAGGTATTAGGTACTTCAAATAACCTGGTCGCTTGCGGTCTACTTCCAAAGGGAGCCGCGTTCCCAGACCCCCCGGTCCTTTCGTCTAAACCATCGAGCTCGAAGAAGAAGCCAAGGAAAAGGACGGATTTAGGTGTCTCGTCTTCCAGAACTAGAAAACGAAAAGCACCAGCCACCCTTCCAATCTAAGAACCTTCCTCTCCAGAGATAGCGTCACCACCAGCTCCTCAACCAGCTTCACAAGAAGAAAGTAATCATAGATATGCATTCTAATTACCTTTATATTATATCTCCTTGCTCAATGACATATCTGTACAGAGATGGTCATCGGTAGCAGCTTACGAGTACCACCCTCAACTCTCGGGTCCATGGCAAAAACCAAGACCCCCGAGAGTACTCCGTCATCGAAAGGGAAAGAGAAGGTTGACAGCTCCAAGAAAAGAAAAGTTGCCTTCGAGGATTTCCCAGCAAGCTCGCCTCCACCACAGCCTCAGCCAACGAGTTATCCTGAACCACCTAAAGAGGCTGCTACTTCTTCGGAACCGATCCTGGCAGATAAAGATGAAGTGCTCTTCGCGCTCCTCAACCAATTACCAGAGAAGGCTGGTATGAGTGCAACCTTCATTGATCGCTTCACATCTGAGGAAGGCTGGGAGCGGATGAAGTGACGATCTGCCAAGGTCACTTTTGGATCTGCGATGAGAATGCTGGCCAATATAAGTACTTTTCTATTCTTTCCTCGAAGGTATCCTCTCGGTATTAACGATTAGATTTTTCAGACTACGGCTGCTGCTGTCCTGATGTATGACCCGGTCCTCGAATGCTTGGAGAAGGCCGAAAAAGTTGAAGAGATAACCCAAGCGTTCGAGAATTCGGAGAAGGTTCGGGAGGAGGAGAGAATGGCCTTCAACTTGGAGAGGCAGAAGATGCTTGAAGACCTGGCCAAGGAGAGACTCGAGAAGGAGAATCTCGAGGAGAAAGTCAAAGAGCTTGAGAAGACCATCTCTGAGCATCCGGATCGCATGAGGGAAGCGACCACTGAGGCGGTTCGCAAAGCTATTGAGGAGTTCAAGGCGACTGAAGTCAAAGAACTCGAAGATAAAGCTAGTGATATCGCCTCGTCGACCATCATTTTCAATATTTTCTGTGAGCATCCAGATTTTGACTTCTCCATCCTTGGCAAGGACGTGGTCGAGCTCGTCCAAAGTTGGAGGGAGGATACTGCCAAAGCTGGAGATGGCGGCGCGAGCCCTTCTGCCTAACTTTTTTTTTTTTTTTAGAACAATGCGGGCTTGGTCCCCCTTCCTTTCTGCGTATGTACGGGTGACTTCTTTTAATAAATATTATTATTTTTTCCTGTCAGATGCTCCTGCAAAATAACGAAAACACAACAGTAATTTTAACTAAGTAGTCAATCACTAAGTGATTGATCAGTACGCCTTTAGCGATTTGAATCCAACTAACTTAAAACGAATTTTAAGCGTTAGGATAGGTTAAGTCGCTTAAGAAAACAGTCAATACGAGTGATGCAAACTTTAACTGTGTTTCAAAAGTTCCATGTCAATAAAATATAGCAATATATCACTTCGAATAATGAACGTTTGGCTTAGTTACTTTTTGTTTGAGGAGGGAAATTGCGTAATACGACATGCTGAGGCATGAAGCGAGGAGAAAATTCTAGGATTTTAAGAAGATTCAGATACTTCGACGATCTAAAATCTCGTCTCCTCTAAATGGACGTTTGCATAGTCCCTTAGGAAATAAGTAGG
The DNA here is from genome assembly GCA_002914805.1 of Parasponia andersonii. Classification (NCBI taxonomy): domain Eukaryota; kingdom Viridiplantae; phylum Streptophyta; class Magnoliopsida; order Rosales; family Cannabaceae; genus Trema; species Trema andersonii. The sequence continues at coordinate 377,057 of JXTB01000428.1, forward strand.
AGATAACAATCTAATCCTACTACCCCCCGAGTTTTATGGTGTCCGAAAACTGCCATAAAACTATAAAAAGATGAACGGAAATAAGTAGGAGATAAAATCTGATCCTACTGCCCCCTAAGTTTCATGGTGTCCAAAAACTGCCATGAAGATGAATCAAACAAAGTTTGAAGTAATAGCCGAAGAAATATTATTGACGAATGACGATCAACGAATGACAAATAACGAATGACGATCAGCGAATGGCGAACAACGAATGACGATCAACGAATGGGTAATCTTTATGATGAATGACGAAAACATGAAGATATTCATGAAAGTTAACTGATAAAAGTGACGAAGCTGTCCTACACTCCAGGCATGCTCGATCTTTTGTCCACCAGTTCGAGCTGACTTATATATCCCAGGTCGAATGATGGCAATAATAATAGATTCTCAAAAGTTCCGAAGAACGAGGTCTTGTCGAAGAACAAATGCCAATAAATCTTCGTTCGACTTTAGGATTATAACATTGAGCAGTGAACTGTTGATATGATGCAATATGAAGTTAAGACTGCTCACGCCTTTCTTTTAAGAGATCGAGCTCCTATGACATGATATTCGAATTAATCCCGAAGATTAGATTTCAGAAAAGCGACCAATGAAGCTCGCACAGGTTCCTGAATCTCCGTTCCACTCTCGTCTTGGAGGACATGTTGAATAATAAATCCTCCAGATCATTAGGTTCAGTTCTGACTGTCTATTTTTCGAGGATTGAAGTCTTCGCTGGTCATATCAATTGACGCTTTAACTGACGGTTCAACTGACGTTATCTGATGACCCGACTAACGCTTTGCTCGCTTCCTCGACTGACGCTTTAATCGCTTCCTCGACTGATGCTTTGCTTGCTGCCTCGACTGATGCTTTGCTCGCTGCCTCGGGCAGGTGGACCATCATTGTGCGGGACGTCGTATCCTTTACTGCGAGTTTTAGCGAGTTGTTATAACAAGTTCTCGCATCATATTGGTTTCCTCACACCTCACCTACCCCGTGTTGGGTCGAGAACTTCATAGTGAGATGATAAATCGAAGTGATGGCTCGAAGTTCCCTTAGTGTCGGTCTTCCCAGCACAGCATTGAAAGCAGAAGGGCAATCTACCACCAAAAACTGAGTCATTATCGTTGAAACCCTAGGATAGGTTCCAACGCTGACCATCAATTCAATCATGCCCATAGGCATCAGGCTGTCACCAGTGAAACCATAGAGTGGATTGACGGTAGGCTTCAAGTCGCTCTCATTCAACTCCATCTTCTTAAAGGCATCGAAGTACAGGATGTCCACAGCACTCCCATCATTAACCAATACTCGCCACAACTGTGTGCTTCCACAGTTAATTTTTATGACCAACGTGCATTATGTGGATAATGGACTTCCCTTGCGTCCTGTTCTGTGAAGGTAATGTCCATGTCTGGTACTCATTGAAGCTTGTATGGTCGCTGCTCAAGATGCATGACATTAGTTAACGGCTGTTGTCGAGCTTCTCGCGCATATCTATCCTGTGATCTCTTGGAATCTCCTCCAACGTGTGGTCCTCCGAAAATAGTTCGCACCTCGCGCTGAATTTCTGGAGGTCGCTGTTGGTCTTCTTCTCGCCTTTTATCGTTCTGCCTGGTGTACTGCCGCAGTCGCCCCTCTCTAATCAGCCTTTCAATTTCTTCTTTCAGGACAAAGTAATTATTAGTATCATGCCTAATATCATTGTGATACCGGCAGAACTTGTTGGGATCGCACTTTTTCCTGTCCCGCTTTATCGGTTCTGGTTGACGGAATCGCTCATTCTGGTTTGTGACCGCATAGATATGATCTATGGGCGTGTTTAATTCAGTGTGATTGTTAAACCGCATGGGAGCTCTTGAAATCTCCTGCCTTTTGGGTCTAGGCTGATTCTCCTTCGGCTGTTTATTATTCCTTTTGTTTTTCTTATTACTGTTATTGTTGGTAATGACCGCGTCTTTAGTCGCATCTTTCCTTCCTTCTATCTTTTGAATATTCTCGCGCGAAGATTCTACCCTCAGATGCCAACCAACCATTTGGTAGAAATCTTCGAGAGTTCCACATTCTCGTTCAAGTAATTCCTCCCAGACTTTTATTTCTGGTCGCACTCTAGCCATCATGAGAGTTAGAACTCCTCCCTCAGGTGGGTTATTGACCTTTGCTAACTCTGAGGTGAATCGATTGAGATAAGATCGTAGAGTCTCCTCTGAACCTTGCCGGATTGCAGACAAACTAACAAGTGGAACTGTGAAATTCTTGGCAGCTTGAAACTGTCTCAAGAACGCCGTCTGAAGTTATTGCCAGGATGAGATCGAGCCGGATTGGAGTCCTCGGAACCACTTCTTTGCTGCTCCCAAGAGAGTTACAGCGAAACATCTGCTACACGCATGATCACTGATACGATGAAGTTCTATTATGTCATTAAAGTGATCTATATGGTCCTGTGGATCAGTTTTCCCATCAAAAGTGTTAATGATGGGAAGTCTGAATCCAGTAGGTAGGGCTGCAGCTCGAACTTCCTCGCTGAATGGCGATTGACGATACCCATCAGCGAGCTCATCATCCCAATCAGCAAGTGCGTCTAATGCGATATTTAAATTGTGAATATCGACGTTCAGAGGGAAAGTATTATCTCTCGCTGGCGGCAAGGGCGACCTTTGATCGTTATCCTGATGCATGGCGGGCTGGTCAGGTAGAGTCTTCTGCGATCTGTAAGAGGAATCTAGCGAAATAGTGCGACGAGACCAACTTTGGTCGTTATGATGCGATACGGATCGATCATGGCTATGTCGTCGCTCCAAATACTGTCTTAGGTCTACAGGATCTTGTCTTGACTCTCTGCTGATTCTTTCAAAGACACTTCTCGAGCGATCTTGACTATTAGTAGATTTACGAGAAGGTTGTACAGGATCACGGTTTGTACTTGAACTCTCCGTACCAGATTCTGGAGGCAAGTTTGTGACCTTGCCTTTTCCTTTGGAGATGCGATCTTCATGACGCTCTTGCTGGGTTCTTGGATAGCCGCGTCTTCTTGTCTCTAGGATCTGTATTCCTTTCTCAGGTAATTAAGCAGGACGTTTTTTGGGACGTTCGTGTTGTGGTAGGGTCACCATCTGCCCTTCAGCAAGTCGTCGCAGGGTGTCATTGATCTGGTTAGTGACTTGCTGAAGGTTCACCGGGGTCTGCCTGTGTAGCAGCAGTGCTTTGAGGTTGGTTTTGGCTAGTTCCGGTGACTCTGATAGTGTTTCTGGTGTTTACCATTATTAAAAAGTGAAATCTGACAAACTTTTTCGCCGGAATAGCCCTCCTTTTAGCGCTAATTGTTGATGGAGATTTTGTCAACAACAATTTTAGAAAAAATTAAGAGATGTGGCTTGCGTGAATTGGGTTATTGATTAAAGCAAACAAAGAGGCAAAGATTTTATAGTGGTTCAGCCCCGAAAAAGATGAGCTTACGTCCACTATTTTTCACTATATTCTGGAGAATTACAAGAACTCAAAATTACAATGTGTTATCTGAAAAGAAGTGAATACTCTTAAGAATTCTTTTTGCATCTTCCCCCTCTTTTCTTTTAAAAGTCCCCCCGTCTGAAACATTGAGTTCCCTTTATATAGATGAGGGTAACTCAATGTTCCTAATTGTGAATACGGGTAACTATACAATCGGGTAATAGAATTTGAGTAACAACATAATTGGGTAACTACTTAAAACGGGTAATTGGTCGATCATGAAAGAGAGACTTTTGTTTCCCTTTCCTTGCAGGTTACCTATTTGACGAAGCAGAGACTTGTTTCATTTTCTTTCGGAGGAGGTCGCACATAACTTATGCGGAGGACGTCGTATATAACCTATGCGAAGGAGGTAGCACATAACTTACACGGAGGAGGTCGTACATATTCTTACACATGCGACCTGGCATAGGATTTTAGACCGCACAACAATCAGTTTTGCTTTATTTTTATATGTTTTTTCTTCACTTTTTTTGTATACATTTTACATTTTCTTTCTAGCAAGAAAGAAAAAGAAAACAATATAAAAACTTTTATTAAGAAAGACATACATTTCCGGATAGTTCGTGAAAAGTATTTACATCTATGGGATTAATTTATTTTTTTATTAAATTATTATTTTGAAATTGTAACATATTTGACGATAACTGAGAATGAAATGAAATAGAAACCTAATTTGTGTATCATGTATATACAGAAGCAAAATAATAAATAGACTTAGTCTTTTTCATTCTTTTTGGTTAAACAAGGTTTTTTAAAAACAAAATAATACCACTTCTTTCGCCATGAAAATGTTGTTGCTCTATTGTTAAGTTTGTAATTAACGTAAAATTAAGCGGTGATTGTCTTTGCTTCCCTAATTGCAATTAGGCACCCTTGTTTTAAAAAAATACCAAAAAGGACAAACTAAAAATGGAATAAAGAATAAGTACCTCATGTACACCCCATTTCTTTTTACTCATATGCCCCTTCTTGTTCTCTCCCTCTTCCTCTCACGCTTCTTTGTCCATAAACTTCTTTTTTCCAGCCTTAGTTTTCCTGATTATTTAGCTCTCTCTTGATTTTTATTCGGCGTCTATATTCTCTTGCAGATTTTTTTTCCCCTCAATTCGCTGTAGGGATATAATTAGATAGATTAAAGCCAATGGAGCAAAGGTTAACCACACTAGTTACAATATAACACCTCCTTTTTTAAAAAAAATAAAAATAGAAACCCATCAGATATTTATCATTGGAGATCAGTGATAAAAATCCCTTTCCAAAATCAGTCATACTCTCCCTTTCCAAAATGCCGTGCACACTACCATTACAACACTCAAACACAATTAAAACTTTAGTAGTATTATACAATAAATTATGATCGACAAATTTCAAATACTAAAGAAACAAGGTCATCGAGTAAATTATTCTTTAGCGGAAAAGAAAAATATCCCGCTTTAAAAATCTTGTCTGGTCAATTGAGAAACATGTGTAACAATTCTCTGTTTAGTTTTTCCGGAGTGCCTTAATTGCAGGATTTGAGAGGTAAATGTGGGGCCCGCATTAAGATCATGTACTACGTAGACGATTAATTAGCAGAACAGGTTACAGAGGGGCACACCGTCTCATACGTGTCCAAAGTGACCATTTAAAAATTACGCGAGTCGCACGTGATACCGCATGGGCCCATGGATTGTTCGAGGCCAGGGCCGAATCCATTTCAGACCCTGGACGGGTTCAGCCCAATCCAATTCTTACCTCGATAGCTAAGGGTCAGGAGCTTCGAGGGTCTTCCGTCAGAAGACCATAGGAAGCGTACTACTCCAGACCCAGACAAGGCATTTAATGCGATCCTAGATAGGTGCGCACATTAAGCAAACCGTCCTGACAGAACGACAGTTTGTCAAAGTCTCGCCCCCGACAGGCTCAAGTCATAAGGGATGGTGGAAAGCAGGCCACGACGATGCAAGAGAAATCACGGTAACCACGGCCCATGATTTCTGAAGTAAGTCATGATAAAAAAAGGTACTCGGTCCTGGAATTGAGAGCTAGAAAGCTCCCAGTTCCAGGATTATATATACAGGCCTTGCTTCCCCCTTAAGGGAGAAGATATACAGATAGACATATATAGAGAAAAACCTAATCTTTACTACTCAACATCAGGGATAAACAACTGACTTAAGCATCAAAGAATCTTTACAGGTGGTCACCTCCGCCTCTCTAATCCGACTTGAAGTTAAAAGCACTCTGGGATAGCAAGGATACGTGGACAGTTGGTAGATACAATGTCAGCAGTTCAGAGACATGTGGACAGCTAGTAAGAATCGCACCAACAATAAATATTAATAGTATGAGAGTGAAAACCAGCAAGATACTGTGTTGTGTTACAAAACTATCATATTTAAATATGTAGATATATATTTATATATATACACATATATTTTTGGCCGATAATAGGTGCCTTTATGTCGTTTGAGTGTCCATACAATCATAACTTTTTTCAAAATGTCCTACTCAATTTCACAATTAAGGGGTGCTTTTATTTCTTTTTGAGATACAAATAAAAGCCCCTAAAATTAAGATTGTGAATGTACAAGGACCAAATAATGGGTCCATGAAATTGTATCATATTGATTGTGAATGTACAAGGATCAAATAATGTTGGGCGGTCCATGAAATTGTATCATATTTATATATATCATGTATAGGATTGGAATCTATTCTATGGAATTTGCACCATATTATTATAGCGAAAAGCTGACAATAAGGTTTAGTTGCTTATAAGTTTCAAAGTAGCTCTATTGCCGTCTTTTTTTTTTTTTTTTGTCTCCCCAAATCCCCCTTTTAATTAATTAATTATTTATAATAATATCCTCTTATAAATATAATCATATAACATTAAACAATTAAAATCATTATATCTTAGTATACTCCCAATTACGTACAATAATTATACTAATTATACGATATTTTGCTCAAAATAAAAAAAAATCAAGATTTTATATATATATTTTTAAAATTTTATGAACTAATAGGTAACACTTTATTTGTTTTATTTGTTTTGTTTTTTAGGGGGGGAGAGAGGTGGAAACCAATTGTTCTAGAATTCTTTCTTATAAGTTTTTTTTTCTTGATTTAGGAACTAAATGTATTTTTTTTCTTGTAAGTTTTTATTTTCTTTTTGGTTTAGGAACCAACTTTTTTTTTTTTTTGTGGGAGATCCACAGTTTATAAACACTTTTTTTGGGGGGAGGGGGAGGTTAGGCATCAATAAGTTGTGTTGTTGTAAGACAAAAATAAAGATGATTAGTTTTCTTTGTTGTTGTTGTAATTTTTAAAAAGAGAAAAAAAATCTAAAAAATAATTTACTGTAAAGTATTAGAGGGTAAAAAAAGAAATATTTAGAGAAATATTTAACAAGAGATATTTTTGTATATAAAATAAATTTATGAAATGTGTAAAAGGAAATTTTAAAACATTAAAGAGCCATGTTTAGAAAGGAGGTGACAATAGAATCATCCTAAGTTTTATAAGTTTGTCTTATATTTGACTACTATCATCGTCTCCTTAAGCTTTCAACAGACTATTTTAGACTGCGAATATAAATACTAAATGCAAGAATGGGAAAAGTTACAGTAAAAAAAATGTAAGAATATTCAAGGAGTATAGTAAAATGCTCATTTATCTCATAAATAAATAAAATATCAAATTGATTAACAAAGCGATACAAATTTCACCATTTTTATCTAGTTCAGTCAAAATTGACATATGAAAAGACAAATTAATCTTATTCTAAACTTGTAACCCAAAAAATACAACCAAAAAGAAGAATCAAATTGTAATGGTAAAAGAAAAAAAAAAAAAGAACGAGAATATTTAGTGTAGAAAAGTTTCATACAATTGTTTTTTTTCTTTGTTTAGTTCATTAAGTGTTTTGGGGAAGATTATCTTGGTCCAATAAAAAAATCTTATTTAATATTTAACCTAGGAGAGTTATATTTGTACCCGAGACGGCAACTCTCATCTAATTTTGGTAATTGTATATTTTAGTCCTTTGACTTGGATAAATATGTGATAAGAATTTGAAAAAAAAAATGGTGCTTTTTACGTCATTTGAGGTACACATATGGCTTCACTTTAACCAAACTGGATAGAGAGTGGAATTTGTTGATCTAAAAGGATATTTTAATTATTCATGAAATCCTAGGGAATAAACTGAACAAATCACCTAAACTTTAGGGATACTTTTATAATTATGACAAAAATTGTTTAGCGCCCAAAAGGAAATGTAAAATATAATACTTAAAAAAAAATTTAAAAATTATACGACAAAAAAATAAAAGGAAAAGAATTACATTTTTCATATATCTATGTAAGGGGACATGATAGGGTATATTAGTTTGGCTTTGTACACAACTAATCTTAACTTAAGTAGTAAGCGAACTAACAGCCACAAATGCCATAAACAATAGTATAAGATTTGTTTTTTTTTTTCCCCCCGAAGTTGTTGAATTAATTTATTAAGATTGTATGTATTCTTTAATTGCTATTATGCGATATGCCAGTGTATGAGATTTTATTACAACTAAAATGCATCAATTTCATTTTATAAACATGTATAGCTAGATTTACTCCCAAAGTAAAATGTATAAATAGATAGTATTTATTACATTTTAAGGCCAAACGATTAATTATGGATTAATTTATGCAATTATGGAAGAGCTTAACAGCTACCAAGGATGACACAAACGTGCATGTAAATTTTAGTATTCCACCAAACATGTTTTCCCATTTCTAATTTTTTTCTTGATTTGCCAACAAATGCTCATTTTTCATCTTTTCTGTCTTCCCTTGGCATTTAGCTGTTAGACAACATGTGGGAAATATAATAGCATTCTTTCAAATTTAATTAAAGAAGCATCAAATTTTGGTAGTAGCCAAAAACAGGGGGAAAAAAAAAAAGAGACTTGATTAGGTTGGTCTACTCGCATAATTGAGACCAAGCGATATCGTATTGGATATGGAGCACATGGTGTAGGTTCCGGCTTCCGTATACCAACGAGTGTTTTGAAATGATAATTAAACTAGCACGATGCATTCTAATGCAAATTGTAAAGCTCGTTTTATTATTATTATTTGGGTAAAATTATAACCTCAACTTGAATTTTGGCATTTCTTTACTTTTTATTAAAAAAACTCAGATATATACCTTCAGATTTGGAATTGAAACAAATTAGCACCTAGATAATTGAATAGATTCACGTGGCAAGTGAAAAAGAGACGACATATCTTAAAAAGGCACCTCGTGCTCCTCTCNATATATATTTTTTTTTTTTTTTTATCTCCAAACATAAATAAATAGGTTGCAACCTCAATTGGAAAAACAAACTCATATTAAAAAGAAACAATTGGAAAACAAACTATAGCGAAAAGAATCATGAAGAATAACGATTTTGAAACTTTTTTCTTTTCAGTTTTTGGAAACAAAATTAATGTTATTTTACAATCAATTACCCAAAATTTTTAACTTTTAATTTTCTTTATCTTATTAATAAAACAAATTACAATAATTTGGGGTAATTTTGTCGGCAAAATAATTTTGTTGTTTCATGTAAGCTATTAGAAAAGAAAGGAGATATTTACCGAACTCTGAAAATAGGGGGGTAATATTTTTACATATACTTTTTTTAAAAATAAAAGCAAAAGATATTCGTTTCTTTTGTTTATTCTGTTTTATTTTTTAAAAGAAATTAGGTTGAGAATTATTCTGGTTAGTAAATGGGGGCAGGGTGGGGTGGGAGTCACAGGGCTAAGTTTTCCTACTACCATCCACGTCTCGGAATTTTTCTTTTCCTCCATTTCATCTCCCACTTCCATCAATAACCTTAATGGGTCAACTATTTTCAGAAAAATGCTAATAATTCCGAGCGGGATAATTTTACGGGCTGAGGTGGCTTGTCCTAAATGTGGGCCCCACATGTATTTGTCTTCTTTGCTTTTAATCGTAAAAATAAAAAAAAAAATAAAAAAATAAAAAAGTAAAATCGTCAAAGTAAATCAAGGGAGAACTATAATTGTTGGGCAATAATGGAGGGGCTGGGGATGTTTGTAGGCAATGATTCTGGGCAATAATCTATCACCATTGCTAAACTGGAGGAACTGGGGATGTTTCATAATCATATTCACTATATACCATATCCGGGTGCTCCTATTTCCTTTGAGAGGAAAATATTAGAAAGTATTCCAAGATATGGCAACTCCCTAAACCAGGATTTGAGGGTATAACTTTTTTCTAAATCATTTCTTTAATACCAACCTCCTCAATCAAGTATCTCACAGTGGGTTTAATTTTTAATGTTATACGAAAAGAGGGATGGAGCAACAACAATTATCTGTCCAATTCTAGAATTTGGGATGCCCAAACTCATCAAAAAAGCAACATAAGACTTCGTACTGTTCTCCACCGTATACTCTAGAATTTGTTGTGGCTGCCTCAAAAATATTCGTTTTAGGTTCCTATGTTTCACACCAACACTTGCCAAGTACTCCAATCTTTCTTGTGCATAACACACATTTATTTGAAGGGAAAGTATGTCGATCTTACATTTGAATGAAGTGCGACTCCTTAAGCCCATATGTGCTCAACTAATCAATAAGGGTAACCACTTATTATTTATTCTTAACAATTTGTCATCGAGGATGTTGATTAGAACACTTGTGGGATCGGTTGTCCAAACTCTTGGATTTAGAACTCATACTCGCCCAAAATGATTGAGGGTATAATTGTTTGTTTATGACAGAGATAATGCGGATCCAAGGAAAAAAAAAAAACAATTGGTTTAGTTCACAGAGTTCTGCAAAAGAAATGGCCATTTTTCCTTTAAAAAATGAACAAAATAATCATATACCTAAGAAGTTTTTTCATGCCATTGATGAGGTCGGAAACCTTGTAGAATCATATGTATGTATGTTTAATTTTTTTCTTTCACTTTGATCTTAAAAGTTAAATCTATTCATGAAATAATATTTCTTTAATTAGGCTAAGAAGTGTTTGTTTGTAAAGTAGATCAATGTTATTGCATTTTTTTATTCTCTCTCAAATGAAATCTTATCATTATTGTTTTTCCCCTAGAAATCTGATCTTTAATGGTTGAATGTCCACGAAACGGGAAGAAAGAGAGAAATTGGACATTGGAATTGTGCAAAAGAAATAATTAAAATTAAAAGCAAAAAATTTTGGGAACATTTTGACACTTCTCTGTTACAGTACACATGGCAATTTATAAAAGGTCCACCTGTATCATTTAAATATCACAGGCATATCAAACTGTGATAAATAGCACTAGTTCCTAAAAATTTATATATATTTAAAATTTTAGACTTAAATTGTATATAAAATTTCTTTCTCAAAATAAATAATACATAGAAGAGATCCCAAATAGAAAATTTATATTTCTAACCCCCGCTAAACTGAAACCCTGGCTCCGTTACTCCATATAAATATAGTTTTCGTAACCCAGTATTATAATAAGAAATAATCCTAAAAATATCCAACCCTTATTCTCATAGAACCCAAAAACCTTCCTTCTATTTTTCAATGCATGAAATATTTCAAGTACTAATGAAAGTAAATCATTTTCTTTGAAAAATTTAAATCAATTCTATAAAAAAATATATCAGTTAACTAGTGTTTATATCAATTGGATGTAAAAAGGTTTAAAATGTAGTATACCGTGTTGGAGCGGTTTCACACCAGTCGTCCACGTGTCTTGAACTGCTGATGCTGGATTCTCCAACTGTTCACGTGCCCTTGCTAGTTCACAAATCTCTGAACTCCAAGCAGGATCGGAGAGGCGGGGG
>JXTB01000429.1:8615-20428 GCA_002914805.1 Parasponia andersonii
ACAAAGTATCAATGCCTAATTATTAGAGTGCACAAAGATGACATTACGCGATTAAGCTTAATTTAAGCTAGCTTAGTGTAATTAAACACAGTTTATACAGTAACTGCCACCTCGTGCTTACCTGAAACCAACATTTTGGAAAATGCTAGAAATGGTTTCTATACTTTAAATAAAAGCTATTTGATGTTTTAAACGCATAGTCAATTTGGCTCCTAAAAGCGTGAAAAATGCATTTTACCGAAAAACTACTATTTGACCAAGTTATCAACATATATGATTTTAATGCATGTTCCTATAGTATTACTATTCATAAATGTATTCTTTGTCCCTTTCACACACCAAGCTCTCTCTCTCTGAGGGTACTGAGCCTTTACACTGCATGGGAGCCATTCCACAAATATTAGTACAATAATACAGATCATTTAATAATCAAAATGAGTAATTTACCATGAAATTGATACTAGTTGCTTGATATGTCTATTATGCAATATGAATATGTTTATTATTGGCTTATTATATATGTGAGAATCTTGGGCATCACAAATAGGCTAGCTAATATGTGTGTGGTTGAGAAAAAAAATGGTTTACAAGGCTCAAAATAAGTGTAATAGGGATAAAATATATCATGGTTATCTTGAACGGCTCAAACAGTCCAAATATTAACTAAATCCATTCTTTGGTGAAATATTATTTAGGATTTTGCCTTAATAGATTATCATGTAAATTCTAGCACCTTTGAGATTATTAAAATGTCATGTTCACATAAACATTCTCTAGATTTATACACAAATCAAAGAACAAGGTATTATGCTTAATATAGACTTTCACAATCAAAATGGAACTAGCATACGAATTATTCATAAGATTCGCAATCCAAATGGAACTAGCATACGAATTATTCATAAGACCAAGCCAATGTCCATATTTTTCAAAAAGTTATGTACTAATTCACTCAAGGTTCTTATTACTAGAACTAGGTAATTACCAAAGAAAGTACAAAATACCTCTACTTATTCAAACACACAATTATACAATAAGAAAAATACACACATAATAACGAACAAACTAACACAAACACAATCCAACAAGAATTACTCCCTCCCCCAAACTTAGCATGAAAAATATTAGAAAATTAAAGCATAAAAGAATGAGTTTAGGGATACTCCTCTCGTTGACACATACCCATAAAGCTTAATCTGATTAAAGTGGCACTAACTCCTTGGATTGCTCAACACATCAAAATAAAAGAAATACTTAGGTTGTCTCCTATAAATCTCTTGAATTTTTGCCATCTTACTTATGGCATGTCCATAAGTTGAGAGCACATGAGATCTAGCCTTTATATAATCAATTAACCACCCCAATGCGTGGATATGGTCCTAAACACTTCATATCCATAATTTTGAGAGAATAAATGGTAAGAATAAGTTAATAATGATCCACTTGTTAGAAATTATTGACTTAGTGGTTGTGGACAAGAAAATTCTTCCCCAAGATCTTCAATTTAAAGCTTTCTCATCAATGGTGGCTTTGGGATTAGATTTTCTTCAAAGGATGTCATGTTGATATTCACATGTTGCTCTATGTCACTTTGCATGGCGGTATTTTTCTCATATCCCTCCTTTTCTTGAAGCTTAAACATCGACTCATCATCATACAAACCACTACAAGTTGTAGTGGTACAATATTTCTCTTCCGATATTGAGTCGGCGTTACTATGAAAGGTACCTTTGGGATGGCTGATGATTGTAACAAGATGGATTATAACAAGATGACCTACTTGATATTCAAGATCTCGATTGAGGCACCTTGCTATTGGAGGAAAGCATCCATTCTTGGCATTTTTTGCATCATCATGTCTTCCTAGGAAGGTTCTTTTCTCTTGCTTGGGGAGGTATGAGCCCGTATAGGTGGTTGATGATGAAACTCCTTTTCTTATGTAGTGCTCAAGCACCTTCTCCAATGATGGCTTATCCTCCTGTATAGGTGGTTGATGATGAAACTCCGATGTAAACATAGGCTCTCTGTAGAAATTTGGTGATGGGCCTTGATTGTTGCACCAAGAGTAATCATGGTATGCCTCCCAACTAGGATTATAGAAATTTGAGCAGAGATAGTTTTGTTGCATATGGCCATTAGCAATAAAGTATACCGGTTACAAGTTATATAGGCATCCTTCTCTTGGGTGGCTTCCTCCATATAATTGACACTTCATGAATGGAAGTATCTACCTTCTTGGTCAATTTACTCACTCGAGTAATCAACTCCATGATTTCTAATTTTTTGTTCACTTCACTTAATTGAGTTCTCAAAGCCATGAGAGATTTGTGCTATTGTCCATCGATGTTCATCATGTCTCCACCTCTATAATAATCATGGTATGCCATCAAAAAAACTTAATACAATAAATAAATAAACAAAAAGTTTGAATTAAAGCTAGAATTAATTGGTATTAACATTAACAAGAATTAGAATATCAATCCCTAGCAACGATGCCAAAATCTTGTTGGTTAGAATATGCAACTATAAATTATACTCACACACTCCCATGCAAGTACACACAGTTATAAGTAATATAGATTTAGGAGGTAAGAGTATCAAACCCATGAGGATTGATCACTAAATTTAAGCTAAGTATTAAAGTTGGTCAATCCTAACTTTATCCAAATAACTAAAATATAGATTTTAGAGAAATAAAACAAAGAAACTAAACTAGCATACAAAATGAATAAAAGTTGAATCAATAAGAAAAAATGTCTAAGTTCACTAATTCCCTAACCATTCTCTTGTCGTGCTATTTCACAATTTCTCTCTTACATTAATTAATCACTAGAGTTGTCTGCTGAGAATATGAATATTTTCACAAACTCCTTTCCAAGACATAAGTAAAAACACCTAGACAAGCTAAGATATTACTCCTAACATAAATTGACTAGATTTATTAAGTTTAGTAATTCTCATATAAAAGTTGCCTAAGTTACATAGATATATTCCTATCATATATGAACTTACCCCAAACTAGGTAATCTTATGTTATTTTACACAAGTCCAAACCTAAATTTCCCTTCCCAAGTTCATGAAGATTTCACTCAATAATCTGTTTAGTGATCAAGTAAATTGAAGCAATAAGCATAAGGTAAAACAAATAAGTCACCAATAGATTAGATTAATAAAAGAGGAGAGAAATAAACAAACACAAGTTACTAGGTTGGTTTATATAGTAAAACTAGACAAAAAAAGTTTAGTTCATAATATAAATTGAGAATACTAACATTTTAATCCAATAAAATCAATAAATACAAATAGCAAAGAAAAAAAGAGTTTTAGAATTTCCTTTTTTTGAAAAGCTTGAAGATGTTCATGGAGATTGTCAATCTCCTTCTTAAAAATTAGTTCTTGCTCTCTTGAATCTTCTCTAAATATGGAAAATACAAAGAAAAACTCACAAGGAGATAAAGAAAAGATGGTATGAACAAAGGATGATGTTGATCTTGTGGAGGAAATTAAGAAATAGAGGCTTAGAGCTTGCAATCATCTTCTACTTTCTCTTCTTCCTCTCCTTCCATAATTTCCACCTTCTCTCTTTCTCTCTATTCCAACATGCCTCTTTTAACCCTAAATATAGGGGCTTAAAGAGGCAACTCTTGTAAACCTAAGACAGGCTAAATTTGGACTCTTGGATCGTCAAAAAGTTGATCTCAGCTGTCAATTATTGACTCAAGATACAGTGGGTGGTGCCATCGTATCATTTTTGGCACTGTGGTGCCAATAATTTCTCCAAGTGCCACTTTTCTACTGGTCTAGCACCTCGGCTTCCCGGTGTGCTATTTCTTCGTTTGAGCTCCAATTTGCCTAATTTTTGTTGCATTACGACTATTTCAAATTGAACTTCAATTCTGCTGGTTTGAAGGAGCCATTTGTGAGGTATGAATTCATCTCATTTTGTATCAATCACCTTTGTTTCATTCATCTATAAACATAAACAAGCAAAACATCAAAACAATAAGAAAACAATTGAAAGAACTTAAAATGAATAAAAACATAGCAAAACTTAAGGTACATTAGCACTTGATAACTCTATTTTTATTGACTTAAAAAGCATCTCTCCTATTTTTAGGACATTATCACATGATTAAAATCATGGTTTTAAACCTACAATAATATTTTATAATCTAATTCCCACATATACACCTCAAAGAGGATCATTTAGAACATCTTAGGTAAACTTGAATTCTTTTCGATTTAGACAAAGTTTAAACTAACTTTTATACTTGTGTGTCATAAGCATAAATCACCAAATGAGTGTAATAAATAATATGATCAATAAAATATGTACTCCAAGTTTAAGAAATTAGATTATAAATATAGAAAACTTAATCTACTACACACAAAATACTTAACTCCATAAATAGAAAACTTTAGGGCTTTAGGTCTAACTTTAATCCTTCAGTTAAATTTTATGTTTCTAATAATATATAAGAGTTCCTATGACCATTATTCATCAAATAATAACTTTGGTTTAAGAGCTAAAATAAAATAAATTAACTACAAATTCAAAATCTTACATAGAGCTCACTTTGACTAGTTTGAGCATTTATTAAAGCTCTTGCCTTCTACCTCTACCAAATTGATTCTCAAAGCTTTGAAAATAATTTCAAGACTCAAAAGAACCAATAGAAACCATTATTTAAGTGAGAATAAGTGGTGAATTAAAATTAGAAAACAAAACCTAGGAAGAAGGACTAGTAGAACTACTTTGACTAGTTTTGATCTATCTTACTTTCTAGAGCTCTAACTTAAGTTCTACTACTTGGAAACTCTTTGATATGAATAAAAGGAGTTAAGAGAATTTTAGAAAAGTATTGAAGATGTTCAGGTCATGGCTGAAGAGAAAGAGAAAGAAAATGACTAGATTTGGTCCAAAATCAATACTTAATGGCAAAGAAAGGGTATAACTTAAATTCTAAAGGGTATTTTCGGTATATCACACCCTAACTTTTTTATGTGTCCAGCTTTAAATAACTCTTTACTTAATTACCATGTTGCTAGCCATTCCTATACACTCAAGTGTAGAATAAAATGGTGAAACCTAGCTTAAAAGATGAAATCTAGTTATACTTTAACTTATGATCCTATATGACCAATCAAATTATAATCTAGTGGAACCTAGCCCCATAACCATAATTGAATATAAAAATAAGTCAATTACACTTCAATTAATAATTTAAACATAGTATTAATGCCTAATTATTGGAATGCACAAAATTGATTATTATGCGATTAATTTAAATCTAAGCTTGCTTAATGTAATTAAATACAATTCAGTACAATGATTGCCACCTCGTGCTTACTAGGGACCGATAAAAAAAATGCAATAAATGAGCCCTAAATATTGAATTAAAGCTATTTGACATGTTAAACACACTATTTATTTGGCTCCAAAAAACATGAAAAATGCATTTTACCGAAAACTATCATTTGACCAAGTTATCAACAAACATGATTTTAATACATGTGCATATAGTATTACTATTCATATATATATATTCTTTGTTCCTTTCACATACTAAGCTCACTCTCTGAAGGTACTGAGCCTTTACACTATATAGGAGCACTTCAACAAACATTGGTACAATAATACAGATTAAAAGCATTTAACAATAAGAATGAGCAATTTACCATAAAATTGATAGTGGTTACTTGATATGTCTATTATGTAATATGAATATGTTTATTATTGGCTTAGTATATATGTGAGAATCTTAGGCATCATAAAGGGACACAGTTCTATAACTATTCTTTTGAGTCTTTGATGCGCAAGTATAATGTTCTTCACAAAGTCTCAGTTGCCTACCATCCACAACTAACGAACAGGTTGAGCTAGCAAATCAGGAGGTCAAGCAAATTTTAGAGAAGGCAATCAACCTTAACAGCAAAGATTGTTCATGATTCCTTTCTGATGCACTTTGGGAATATCGCACTGCTTACAAGACCATCCTTGGGATATCCTCCTATTGGCTTATCTATGGAAAAGTGTGTCACTTACCTGTCAAGCTCAAGCATAAAGCATATGACAACTCTTAGATCTATAAGGCAAAGTTGAAAGTAGCTAATGACAAATAAATCCTAAAGAAAAATTTTGAACCAAACCATGAGTGCATCTTTATGACTCCTAATTGAATCTCTACCTTAGAAAGCTGAGCTTGATATGAACTGGTCCATATGTGGTGAAACATGTTTTTTCCAATAGTGTTGTTGAAGTTTAAAACCCAATCGATGGGAGAATTTTCAAAGTCAATAGGCAACAATTAAAAACTTTTGTGGAAAGAGTAGAACAATCTGAGGAAATGACTTTGGGGGGCTTTTGTCTATAATAACTAATCAGGTTTTGTCTTTCTGTATCATAGTTTGTTCATTTTGCTTATTTATTTGATTTTAGTTTTTTTTGTTTTCTTTAGTATCTATTTATCTTTTTCTTTATGCATCCTTTATTGTTTGCTCTTTTATTTTTATGACAGTTAGGATACTGTTTAATTTAGGTTGGAGATGGTAGTATATTCATGCACATTATTTTTGCATATATCTTTTACGCATGTCATAAAAATAATAAAATAATTTTTTTTAAAAGAAAATTGTATTGAATTTTAGTAATTCTTGTATAAACTAGCTTACATTGCATGACTAAATCAATTTGAGCTGAAATTTTCGCATTGTTGTTTAGGTTTGATTTCAAAATTTGGTTTGAGTCAATTTTGCTATCTTGATTATTAAAGAATAACTATCGAAATCTTTTATTCACATTTCTAGGCCTTGGGCTAAGATAGATGTTTAATGTATATAGCTAAGAAAATTTCCAAGTTTAAGCATAAATTTTTCTAGTCTCACATATCTTTTGTGAGTGAGTGGAGTGAATGAGAAAACAACTTATGAACTTTCATTTATCTTTTGAACTTGTTAAACACTGCTTAGAATACCATTAGTTGCTTTGGAGAATGATTGGAATATATGGTAAAATGATGATATTGGTAAAAATTAGAGATAGTTTTGTATTTTTATGAACCTTAGAATGCATGTTTATTCTCAGACTGATGAGAAATTTTGGGTGAGAAATTCTTTAAGTTGTATTCATCTATAGTTTAAAAAAAAATGAAAAAATGAAAAAAAAGAGTGAAAGTATAAACACAAACAATGTTTTGGGAGTGCATACACACACAATGCTGTGAGTTATGATCAACGTAATTTTGATAACATATGTGATCGTTTATTGACTTCTTACTTAAAATGCCTAATTAACTTTGTTAATTTTTCTTTTCCGATTTGTTTACCACATTGTGTTTCTTGTTTATGCTTAAACTGCTAGGGTCTAGCCCTAAGCTAGTTGGGAGTTGTGAGTAGGACACAAAAGTGTCATATTTAGAATGATTGCAATTGTGTATTTATGGAAATATTATGGTTAAATCGGTGTTTTTATAAGAATATTACACAATGAATTATTTTTATAATTCTTATTTCTAAATGTGATAGTTTGAAAAGAATAATTCACAAATGGTTATTTTCGCCACTAAGGACCAATGGAGTAAGACACGAAGGCTCATTTGCATGTCATTATAATTGGATGAAGGCCCACCTCAAGCACAGAACATGGATATGGATTTCTCCTCAGTTCGTGCACATGTTAACATTATTAAAGGGGGAATAATGAGTAGCATTTATATACAGGGTATACATGTGAAGTAACAATTAAAAAAAAGAAAGCAAAAAGATGCAAAACATTATTGTAATGTGTGTGCATGTGTGAAGCACAGGTGGTTAAATCAATAAAAGCAAATAAATGCTTAATGCAATACATGTCGGCAGGCAACATTCACGTCTGGAAGGATATTTGAAACTATAAAGAAAAGAAAAAGGAAAAGGCTTGGCTGGTGCAACTTGATAGACGAATATTAGTTCTTTAACTCAATTTTTAATTAGGAAGAAGCCATATGCAAGGTATTAGACTCTATAAATAGAGTCCCATTTTCATTCTTCAATACGACACGGGAGACACCTCTCCCTCTTCTCTCTCTATATCATATCTCTAAACTTCTCTCTAAAATTTTTGAGAAAATGAATTTCCACTCTTAGTAGTTTTCTAGACTATGAGGAGAGTAATGTTGTGTAACTTGTTTATATTTATGCTATAGATTTATGCAAGTGTGGTTTTAAAATTTAAAATCTTATTTTGTAAAAACTCTTATCTTCTAATTTATAATATTCCAATAATTTTATTTACTTTCTCATATAAATTCAGTCAAGTTTTTCTTATGTGTGGATTAATGTTAAATACAATTTTTTAAATAAAATTCTAGATTAAGAGTTCATCTTCTACTACGTTGTTATCTCTTGGATATATCGTAGATGTTATGTCACTTTTAAGATGGAATTTCCATGCTAAACTGATTGAGTTTTACAAGATAATACACATGTAATTAAAGAGAGTTTTCTTATAATATTTTGCAGTTGCATGATTAGGACGTGAATTGTGTAACTCAATTACAATATAAATCAAAGCAGGATTAACTAGTGAAATAATATTGTACCCCAAAATAACTTAAAGTCTCATTTTGATTTGATTCTTTTTTTATTTATTTTTACTTAACCTTTTCTTTCAACATTGATCACTTTAATTTCTTTTTTCTGCCTTATGTGGAATTGACACCTCAAATTTGCTACAACTACCGAAGTGCAATTTGAGCGTAGATCAGAAGCCTTTCGTGCAAGCATGATAACAAATATATAACTTTTCAAACATAGGTTTCTGATCAGATCCTATTACACTCTTCACTTTAACAGTTGTACCTAGGTTACTTCTCTTTAATTCCTCCAAGTAATCCTATAAAATATGATACTATTGATTATAAGCTCCCTCAATCATATCTACACCTCATTTTCTTATCCTATAACCTTGAGTTCATGAGACTTTTATTACATAATCTTTCTAAACTTGTTCTATGATGTCAGTAATTGAGAACTTCTTATTACCCCCTAAAAAGAGTCCACGTATCTCTTGACTACCATCTTTAAGGTCATAAATTTACTTTTACGAACTCGACCATAATTACGCTTCGGATGATATGTTTTTATCATTAATGAAGAGGAGTGCTTTTCATAGATTGACACAAAAATACACCAATGATGAGTGATTAATTCACTTATAAATCAAGTATCATTCAACTCAAATAATTGTAAGTTCTCAAGTATTATTGTTAGTTTGATGTGTTTTTATTTTGTTTTGTAATTTTTATGAATAAATGAGAATCAGGAAAAATTAGTAACAAATATAGATATTTTAACCATTTGGAATGAAATTTAAGTATGATTCGAATGAAATGCAATAAAAATCAGGCGAAATAGAGCGAAACTGAAGAAATAGCACCCTAGGGAAGAAAAGCTGCCGTGCTAAGTTCTAAAGCCAAGAGTATCGTGACACTGTAATAGTAGCACCACAACACTGTCTAGAAAACTGAGTTCCATAGGCTAAATCCCTGTTGTGCTTGATAGCATCTCGAAGCGCATTTTTAATGATTTTTTAGAACTAATCTAAACCATTGATGCTATCTGATCGAATAATTAGCATTCCACCTACCCTAGGTCATCTTGGGGCTCTTTAAATATAACTTTAAACCTCCATTTCAAGGTGTGAAGAGTTAGAAAGAAAAGATGATAAAGAGAGCTCAAAAATCCTAAAGAGTAACAGCTTGAAGTAAAAGTCTTAGAGAGCATGCTTGCAAGAGTGGTTTGAAAAAATTGAAGTTTGAAGTTCTACCTTTATAAAAGAGTTTTTCTTATCCTCCCTCTCACCCTAATCTCATTTGCATTTTTTATTTTGCTTGATTATTGGACATGTTTGGATAATTCTTATTTAGATTAGTGTTAGAGTCTCCTTTGTTTAATTAATGGTTATATACTTGAGGTATGATGTAACTTAAACTTTGGTTCTATGTCTTAATTTCCAATATGTTCTTCAATATTGGTCGTGAATTTATTTATGCTATTCTATGCTTAATGTTTCTCTACTAATTAGCTACTAGTTGGATGATTTGGTTTCTAGAATTTGGCACTCCACTAATTAACTACTAGTTGGATGATTTGGTTTCTAGAAATTGGCACTGAAGAAAGGACATTTTTGAAATAACTATAGGATAGTAAAACCTAGGATTTTATAGAGTTTGAGAGAACCTATAATTCATTTGAAGCTATGATCAAAGTACCATTGAATATAATGAACTCCTAATTTCTAGGTTCGGAATAGAGATATTGAAACTGAGATTTAGGAATGATTTTTCTCAGCACTCGAGAGAGGGAGTAGAAATACATTTGGGTTCTTGGCTTATAAACTAAGAATAATTTATTACAATGCAATTGGTGATCAAAAGGCATAGTTAATAGTTAGGTGAATTAAATCCCCTAATACATTTGTGCATAGAGTTTCCATATTTTATTTTTATTTATTTGTTTTCATTTAATTATAAACTCAGTTAGTTTGGTTGCCTAGATAAAGTTAGGTCACGATAATTCCGGAAATTAATGATAATTTAACACTCAATTCTTCATAGGATTGACAACTCTATTATCACTTTATTACTTGATTACGACTCATGCACTTGTAGTTATTTTACGTACATGCACTATAGCATAACATGGTTTTGAGACCATAGTTGGGGAATTGGCATTTTAGATTGTTATTGATATCCAAAGTAACTTGAATTTAATTTAGGTGTTTATTTTCATTCTTTTAACTTTTATTTTTCAATGTTTGTTTTGTGAGGTGCTTAGAGATGTTAGATTAAAAGTCCTCTTTTAGTTTGCTCAACGAGACTTAGAGCTATTTTATTATGTATGGTAAAGATACAAAGAGTTGCTCACATTATACCCGATTTATGGTTTATCCTTGGAATATGAAATACAAAATTTCCTCAGCAACCTTCGGCCCGAAATAAGAATGTGAGTAGAAAGAGAAAATAGTACCACCTCTATCTACCAACTATCAATGAATGAAGCTTCTTGGTCATTGGAAGACTTGGCCGACTTTGATTATTGGAGTTAGAATTATCCTCCAAACTAATTTGGTTTGGGAGATAATTCTAACATTTCGCATTATAGTTTGACACTCTACATTACTAAGCGAAGCCTTCTCCCAGCCTTGAGTATCTTTTTGCTCAATCTTTGGAGGAGATAAGACTTCACCATGAGGAGTAAGAGAGAATAGAAACAATTCTTAATTCAATATTTGAGTCTCTTTATAACTTCCATGAAGCCATGAGAAGAACGGTGGCTATGATACGTGCACAAGTTACAAATATTGATGAAAGCCACCATGAGGAGCTGAGCACAAGCAAAAAGATCTTGGGTTTGCTTGATGATGATTACCTATGTAACAGCCCAAGAACCCCGCTAGCAGATATTGTCCGCTTTGCCACTTGGGCCAAACCGCCCTCCGCAGCTCACGGTTTTCAAAACGCGTCTGATAGGGAAAGGTATCGATACCCTTATAAAGAGTGCTTCGTTCCCCTTTCCAGCCGATGTGGGATTTCACAATCCCCCCCCTTAAGGGTTCAGCGTCCCCGCTGACCATCGACTCGGGCACCGGCTCTGATACCATTGTAACAGCCCAAGAACCCCGCTAGCAGATATTGTCCGCTTTGCCACTTGGGCCAAACCGCCCTCCGCAGCTCACAGTTTTCAAAACGCGTCTAATAGGGAAAGGTATCCACACCCTTATAAAGAGTGCGTCGTTCCTCTTTCCAGCCGATATGGGATTTCACAATCCCCCC
>JXTB01000429.1:20470-42053 GCA_002914805.1 Parasponia andersonii
GTATCAGAGCCGGTTCCCGAGTCGATGGTCAGCGGGGACGCTGAACCCTTGAGGGGGGGATTGTGAAATCCCATATCGGCTAGAAAGAGGAACGAAGCACTCTTTATAAGGGTGTGGATACCTTTCCCTATTAGACGCGTTTTGAAAACCGTGAGCTGCGGAGGGCAGTTTGGCCCAAGTGGCAAAGCGGACAATATCTGCTAGCGGGGTTCTTGGGCTGTTACAACCTATGTGAGGAGGAGAATCAATAGTGGATCAATGGAACCATAAGACAACACTTGTAAATCTTCACTCTTTGAGATCCAAATAATCATGCCACCATCGTTCATCAGGGATCATATCTATGATGATCTTATGTGGCCAAAACCTCCTCCACCACCGCTAGCACCGTTTATTCAAACCTACCAAATACATGTGCCGAAATCGAGAAAAGTTGAGTTTACATACAAATTATCACCATATATAGCCAAGCTTGAGGGCATTCAAAAATAAGACCCATTTGTTACATCATATAACACATACTTTAGGTAGAAGCCGCTATCTGACGAGCTTCACTAATGTGTGCATGAATAAGCCTAAAGAAGCAATTCATTAAGAGGAGTCTCATACCACCAAAGTTAGAGGCACCTTGCTTGGAGCACCACATTGGCCAACCTTAAAAGGAGGTGAGAATATCTCGCCTCTCCGATACGTGTTCTTTTCCCTTATGCTTATATTAAACATTTAAATTTTGAGAATATTGCCAATGTTGAGTTTGGGGATAAAAGCGCTTATTGATCAATTATCTACTGGGTATAACTTTGCTTGTATATTTGTTGATTCGACTTTTATTCCTTTGAATTGGTTTCTTTTGGCAAATCTTTTATTTGCTTTTGTTTTCTTTTGCTTGTTTGAACAAGTTGTGAGTTTTTTTGAGATGAGATAACTTTTTATTGATGAAGAGTTTAATCACTAAATGTCCTTTAGGTCTTTTGAAATGCAATTCATTGAAATATTTTATGTGCTTGACTCACATTAATCGAACCTCACTCTTGATTCTACACATTTGAGCATGATAATCATAATCACTTGACTCTTTGAGAATTTGGAGAAAACTAGTGTGCATTAGAAAGGCATTGACATCTCATGAACTCTAGAACCCATTTGAGTGAAGTTTGAGATGAAATTCTATGTTAGCTATCATTGGAGAAATGATTTAAACCATTTTTAGACCGTTTGAGCCTTTTAAACCAATCTTGATACATTGTCATCTTAGTACACCCACTTTGAGCCTATCTGTACCTTTCTTTTTCTACCATATTTTTCCAAACTAAAATAGTGATCACTAACCTTATCCTTAGGTATGTTGATTGTCTTAAAGAGTTATTTTTATGTTATGTTCATTTTGGGAGGAAGAGTACAGTTATAAAGCAAAAAAAAAGAAAAAAAATAAGGGAATAATTTGGTAAAAAATTATGTCCTTGTCCTCTATATTATTTTTCAACATTGAGGATAATATTGATTTTGAGTTTGGGAGAGAGGCTTTTGATTTTCATACTTTTGTCTTATTTCATATCTTTCATTTCAAAGAAAAAAGAAAAAAAATTATATAAATGTTTAGTGGAGTGTGAAAAAAGGAGAAATTTAGTTGAAAAAAAGTGTAGAAGTGCTATTTAGTATACCAAGAAATAACTATACAAAGGTTTTAGATTAATCTACTTAAGGTTGATTTAAACCTCAAATATTTCCAAAATTATCTTACCTATGCCAACATTACAAGCTTAGTGAAAGACCTTTTGATCTGTGATGATATCCTAACATATATTATTGGAGAGCAACATGAAAAATAGGTATGTGATAGTTCCAAATTGCATTATGTAGAGATATTTCATTGTCACATAAATCTATCTAAAGTTCATTTTGTTAAGTGATATTGATTTTGTACACATTTACACATTAATAGTCTTGAGTGGAGTTAAATTGATTCTTGGAGTTAAAACTTTAGATAATCTTAATGTTTGTATTTATTTTAAGCTCAGAATATTTTGTGACTTCATAGATACTTGTACAGTTTTGGATTAGATACACAACTCATATTTTGTCGTTTATGTCTTTAGTACTTGATTTGTGATTTGCTATTCTTTTTCTTGTTTTGTTTTACTTGAGGGCAAGCAAATATTCGAGTTTGTGGATATTTGATGAATGATTAATTTACTCACAAATTAAGTATCATTCAACTCAAATAATTGTAAGTTCTCAAGTATTTTTGTCAGTTTGATATATTTTTGCTTCGTTTTTATAGTTCTTATAAATAAATGAGAATCAGGAAATATTGTGACAAATTTAGATATTTAAACTATTTGGATGAAAGTTGACTCCAATAAAAATGCAACACAATGAAAATCAGACAAAATGAAGTTGAAATGAAGAAATGACACTCCAGAAAAGAAAAGTCGTTATGTTGAGTTCCAGAGTCAATCTAGACTATTGATACCATTTGATCAAATAGTTGATATTCTACGCAGTCTAGGCCAACTTAGAACTCCTTAATTACAACCTTAATCCTCCATTTTCAGGTGTAGAGAGTAGGTGTAATCCCCTAGATATTCCTAAACTGACAACCTTAGTAGAATTATTATTAATAAACTTAGTATCAAATTTTAATAACTTTATATTCGCAAATACTTGAAATTATGCGTAGTATTATTTTAATATTAAAATTTATTATGTGAGAAAACCATAGTTATTCTTTGATTTAACTTAGAAATTCTAAGTTAGTTTTCCTTAATAATAAATTTATTCTACAAAGATTATATTATGTACGTCAATATAACCTAATTAAAAATGTGATATGTTTATGTCACATTAAAAATTGTTATATTTTATAACCTAAAGTTAATGGTTATACCAAAATAGTACCATACCATAATTTGAATGGCTAAGATTTAAGTATACGAAAAATTAAGTAGACAAATCAATCTAAGAGTGGAAAAAAGTTTTAGAAAAACATGAAGACCAGTGAAGTTTTATCTTAATGAGATAATAACTATAAATTAATAGAATACAAAACGAAAATGACAAAGTTAGTGGGTAATTCTAAAAAAAAAAAATACAGTCAAAACTGATTGATAGCTTTTGTCTCTAAAATAATTCAAAAGATAGGAAAAGAAAAATAATAATGAAAATATTCTTTGCAAATTAGTGGCCATAATTCAAAGTGGAAGACATAGACAAAACTAATTACTAGATTTTATCTCCAAAATAATTCAAAAGGTATGAAAAGAAATAATATTGTGCAGATTTTCTTTGGGAGCTAGTGGTATTGCATTCCAAATAATTGAAAAAGAAAAAATATTAGAGATAAAAGTAGTAGATGAGTGAAAAATAAAGTAATATACAAGGTAATGGAGTAGGAAAAGAAGATATATTGATAAAATTAGCAATAATGATACTTGGATTGAACTCAAGACCGGGAAGAGCCTACCAAACACGTGGAATGCCCAGTACTTAAAAAAGTATCACGTGTCAGATGCATGTAAATGTTGTGAAATACATGTAAATGCTTGTATTATTGAACAGCTTAATTCCAAAACTGGTCGGGATTTCTGCCACATGGACTTATGCTTTGGATTGCTATGAAAAAGGGTTTGTCTCCAGTACCAGACCCCATGAACTATTCACTCATCAAAAATCGTACTGTGGAGATCACATCGCTTGCTGATGACCCAAGAAAACTTACGAAGAGGGAAGAGCTAAGCAGTAAAATGCTTGCCAGCAGACCTTATTAAAAATCGTGCTGCGGGGATCACGTTGCTCACCGACGACCCGAGAAAATGTACGAAGAGGAAAGAAGTGCGTAAGTAAAAACTTGCCATCAGACCTCAAAAACAATCGTACAATGGGAAGCAAGGGCCTACCCATTGGAAGTAGGCCAATACAAGACCAAGCATGAAGACAAAAGTTAAAACCAAACTCTGTTTATTATTGCCTAAAATACAAAATGCGTAGTCGACGGGGACGCGGACCCGAAGGCTCTATTTGTAAGAAGTAGGTCTTGGACAGACACATCGGAGTGGTAACGCCCTGTTTGCTCCCAATAAGAGCTGAGCCCAGGCCTTTTCCTCTGCAGCGACGGGTCCAAGCAATGGTCGACCAACCCCTGGAGCTGATTCCTAACACATTCCCATTTGGGATCAGAGAAGTCTAGCCACACGCGCGGGTCGAATTCTGTCAAGACAAGTCATAACAGAGGTTATACATCCTCAAAGCCAGAAGAGCCAGAACTTACATCCCAATCTCTAGAGCTAATCTTGTCAATCATAGCATGGGGAGAATTCACTAAAAACTCCAAATCATATCCGATTGAGCCAGACCCAGAGGTCAGCCGCACTGCCGACAAGGGAATGGCATCGTATCTGATGTCCGACCCTAAGCATGAACACGGGCAACAAAAAAGAGAGAGGGGAATAAATGTGAGAAAAATGCACTGTTTCTAGTATTCAAAACAAGTGCTGACAACGAGGGTCAGCTTTACATAACATAGTTAGTACTTTACACTAGCATCAGCAGTGGGCGGCATACCAGATTCAGAATCATCGCTAGACAAAATGACCGTGCCTAACCCTCCGCTAGTTAAGGTGCCAAGACCAGGTGGACTGCCCTGAACCTCCACAGCCTACTCTGGTAGACCGAAAGCGGGGACAAGTTTCCTGGCAACAGAGGAAGATGTAAAGGGGCCGTCTTTTTCTTCGTCGAGCATCTTCAGTACATCAACGGAGTACACGATGTTGATCTTATCCCCCAACTACTACATATAGTTCCTGATAGAATAATGGTCCCTCTCGACACCATTCTATTCACTGAATTGGTCTAGCATTACCACCTTCGCGTGGCCCTCGAATTCCCTGTTCTCCCAGCCAGACCTGTAGCTCTCTTCAGAAAGCACATCCACTTGCCTTTGGTACCTTGTCTTTTGCTTCTCTACATCTACCAGCTTGTCCCTCAGTGCCTCTAGCCTCAACTCTGCTTGCTGCAGTGATAAGTCGATCAAAAGAATATTAATATCGGCAAGGTCTTCACCGTGCTTGCGAGAGAACTCCGCATTAGCTCCCATTAGTTTTTTGTGACCTAAGTAAAGATGTCGGTTTACCTCGTTGGACCAATCGACCCTACGTTGCAGGGAATGGGCCTCTACTTTTGCTTTTGCCTCAGCTTTTCTCACCTCTTTAGCATCATCAACAACTCTGTCGCGAGAGATGAAAGCCAGCCCCACTTCCGCCCCTGCGTTCAGCAGCTCCTGCTCTTTGACTCGGAGTTCGGTTTAGGCTAGACTGGCAGCCTCGGCTTGAGCCAACCTATCAGCCTCTACTTCGGCCAACTTGGTGACCAGCTCCTAACGCCTGACCCTTTCAACCCTCAAAGCATGAGCCACCGTGCTGCTGACCTTAGCCTCGTCAAGGCTATGATACAGGTCGAAATCTGCCCTCAACGTGGCAAGGGTGACCTCGCTCTGCTCGACCGTTGTAGCACGGATGTTCATCTCCCTGGTCAGCGCCCTGACACAAGAGGAGTAGAAGGACTAGATGGCGGCTAGCTATAGGATACAAGAAAACAAGGTCAGTGTTCAGCATGGATGCCAAAAAATATGGAAATGGTGGCTAGACGAGCCAAACTTGCGCAATGCTACGGCCAATGACGGTTCTCCAGAGAGAGCATCTCTAGCTCAAACTCCGTAGCTGGACCCTCTCCCTAGGCGTTGTCAATATTTGAGGAACGTGGTTCCACCCCGCCAACCACAAGGACGCCTTCTCCCTCTACCGGATGCACTCCAGTAGCTTATTTCGATACCCCCGAAGCAGAAGAGGTTAAGACGATAGAAGGCAGGGCATCGCCGAGCGTATTTTTGGTGACAGCAGGGGGCAGCGCATCCTCAGCAGAAGAGGCCATGATGACCGTTACTACATCGGCGGCTTCGGGTGCCGCCCCCCTTGGAGCCTTGCCTGAATGTGAGTTTTTGGTCTTGCCTTGACCACCCCACCAGATGGGCCGTTGTGCGTAGACCTTCTCCTCCTCTAGAGGGTCAGCGTAGCCCCATTGTCATCACTATCAAAAGAGGGAGCAACTATGCCCCTCTTCCCCGCCGGGCTTTCCTTTCCTTCGGACGAGTCAGCCTCGCGACCCCGCTTCATTAGGACCGGGGGAGGGAAAGACAGCTGAGATTTCAACCTCGGAGCCCACACGCTGAGCACGGCAATCTCTCCTCGGGGGCAGGCAACACCGGACCCTGTTCCCGTCTTCGAACTGGAGTTGGGGGCAGAAAAGGTCAGAGCAGAGGGTTCCCCGAATAGGCTCGAAGGTGCCCTTTTGCCGTATATAACCTTTATGATCGGCATCTCCCGAGTCGGGGGTCTGCTTGCCTCGGAAGAGGGGACCACAGGTGTTTTACCACCGGGCACGAACAAGCCCTCCCAGTCATCATCTGAGCCTGTTCTTAGGGTGACAACTCCTTGCCCCCCAGCTTCATCCTCCAAGGACATCACCAGACACCGACCAGCAGGGGCCTTGGAACGAGCCTTATGCATAACAGCACTTCCCTTGACTGGAGAAGGGTCTACCGAAGGGCCTGCATCAGAACCTGTAAAGGGCAAGCAATGTGGTTAGAACGCATCCATGACCTGATCGACGGAGCCCTAGGATACGAAAATGAACTCACCCTTAACCCTCTTAAGGGCAGCAGTTTCCTCTCTATGAAGCCTGACACACTCCTTGGCCACGAGCCTCACCGTCTCTTCGAGCTCATGGCTGGTCGGCGCCACCAGATCATTGGGACCTGCCTGCTGTCTCGAGGCTGTGATCTGACGACCCACCTGGCGATGCGACTTTGCTCATCCTGACATAACTGGTTCATAGCCGAGGCGTCAAGCTTGCTCTGCAGGTGCTTTGTGATGACCCAGGTGTCCAACGAAAAGAGGAGATATGAGACCATCCTAGGCATCATGTTCATCACCTTGGGATTCAGGACGGCATGGATGTGTTGGCAATCCCCAGAGGACCCAAAGATGACGATCCCCTCCAGCACCTTAAGCAGCCCCGCCGACAGTTGCGGCTCAAACCTGCTTTTCTCCGCAGGGGCTGCCTAAAGCAAAATATCATGAGTAATAACGGACGAGGTGTACACAGACCCAAAAAATCACAACCTAGTACTTGCTTTGCAGAAAAAGTGAAGGAACTTGAAAGTGCTCCCTATTCACCCAAGTAAATATATATTATTTAATGTTCTTTGTTTCTCTCTCTCTGTCTCTTTCTTTATCTATCGTTTTCTATGAAAAAGTGTACATAATGAATTTTAATTAGGCAAAATAATATATATATATATATATATAGGTCAGAAAAATCTATTAAAGTTGTGGATGATTTTCCAATAGGTATTTTTTTGTTTTTTTCATCTATCTATAGGTTTTTTTAGCCATTAAATTATTATCTAGCTGCTATCATAATTTAAGTAGTTAAAAAAATAATAAATATACATTATTTAATCATCTTTCTCTATCTATTTTTACTATGAGAAAGGTACATGATTAATTTAAGGGTGGCACTATTGTAACCCCTTTTTTTTTGTCTCCTCACTTCTTTCTAATTAAATCCCCATAAAGTTTTGAAATTTCATTTTACACACCTTTTTATTTTTAGTAAAGTACAAAAATACCAGGTGATAAATATTTTTTTTTAAAAGAATGTTTTCCACATGATCTTAATAATTTACTATTCATTACAATTTAAGAACCCAATTTTTTCCTATTTTATCTTGTTCTCCATTTATATTGTATTGTTTTCCTATTTTATTTAGGAAGAGGTAAAAGTCAATGAGTTAGAATTCATGGTAGGAATAAAAATTTTATAGTAAAAATATCACAACAAGTCCAAAATGAAATTCAAATTTATAAATAAAAAAATAATTTTTTTTGTGAGATAACTGAACTGCTGAAAGAAGAGAGTGTTGCTACAAGGGAAAAAAATCCAAGAAAAAAAGGAAGAAATGATTTATCCTTAAAAAAATATATATATCATGTACATTCTATTAATTAGGATAAATATGTATATGAATTAATTTTTTAAAAGAAATATTATATAAATTCAATCAAGAAATCATGTATATTTGTATGATTTATTCTTTTTAAAAAATTGTACGATTAAGAAATTACATATGCTTTATATGAATTCTCGTAACAAAAAAATGCAATTATGAATGAAATTAAGGGGACAAAAAAAATCAATCTCTTAGGAGTGCTATGCTTTTCACTACAATTAAAATTACTGACAAAGTAAAAGCTTTGGTTACAATTTATCATACAAATTAAATCGTATAAATTAAAAATTAGTCTTCCATTATTTTATAATATATGAGGTTATTTATGTCAATTTATAAGAAGATATTTTTTTGAAAAAAAAAGACAAAAGGATATTTTTGAAAATAACTAATGGGGAGTTTTATTTGCACCTCTTGCTCATGTATAGGCACACCATTTTTTAAGAAAAAGATAAATAAGACATCTTTCTAAAATTGAAATGTGTTTTTTTAAGAAAAAGAAGAAGAAGAAACGTGGACGCTATTCTCCTAGCCCAAATTTACCATCACAAGTTAAATTGGTTTGTAAAATCCTAAATTTTGTAAGAGTAATTAAGTTATTTTAATTCAAGAGTAATTTTAATTCAACAGCTCGAAATGCACCCCTTTGAAGTCAATGGTGCTGTCCATAAACCTCTCTGGAATGAACTCTTCAGGATCCTTCCAAGTGTCAGGGTCTCGTCCGAACGCCCAAGCGTTCACTTGGAGTAGCGTTTTAGGCTGAATGTCATAACCGTTCAGTTTGAAGTGTGATATTGTTTCTCTAGGAAGAAGCATTGGGGCTGGAGGATGCAATCTAAGAGTTTCTTTGACTATCATTTTGAGGTACTGAATCTGATCAGTGTCACTTTCGGTAACTTTTCCTTTGTTTCCAATGCAAGTTCTGACTTCATCTTGTGCCTTCTTCATCAGTACTCTCTTGGCTAGTTCTGCCATTGCGCACACCATGGTAATTGCACCAGTATGCACCCCACCTAGAAACATATTCTGCAATCAGATCATCAGAAATATTAGTATATGCAAATAATCAAAAAAACCTTAGCTTTAAAATTATGAGCAAAATATAAGTAACAAAAGTCATTTTCTTTGGAAACTAAAAGAGAACAAAACATAATTCAAGTAAGGTTTTGTAACACCATTAGATTTCATCCAAAAGTGCTAGCTTAAAAGTATTTTTAGACTCATAGACCATCACTTAAACACTCATGATCTTCCTAGAAGATACGTGATGTAGGACTTGGGATGTCAAAATCTCCCATCATTAAGGGTCTAACTTCCTCGCTAAAGGGTCTATATTCACTATGATTTCGCCTTGTGGTAGCCTTCTTAGGCCCATACAGATATGAATTAGGTCAGTTCTGATATCAAATATAAAACCACTAGGCCTCACTTAAAAGAGCTAGCCTAAAGGTAATTTTGGACTCATAGATCATTACTTAAATACCCATAATCTTCCTAGAAAATATGTGATGTGCGACTTGGGACGTTACAATCTCCCTCTGTTAAGCGCTTAGCATCTTCGCTAAATGGTCTACATTCAATAACCTGCATATAACTCCTATGGTAAGGTCCACATTCACCACGATTCCGTCACTTAAATGGGACTTGAGGCGTTATAATTTCCCCATGTTAAAGGCCTAGCATCCTCGCTAGGGGGTCCATATTTGGTCGCCCACATATAATCCCTTTAGGTAGGATCCACATTCACTAAAATTCTATCACTTAAATACTCTTTATTAAGGGCGTAGCATTCTCGCTAGAATGTCCATATTCAATAGCCTACGTATAACTTCTATGAGTGAGGT
Organism: Parasponia andersonii; assembly: GCA_002914805.1. Taxonomy (NCBI): domain Eukaryota; kingdom Viridiplantae; phylum Streptophyta; class Magnoliopsida; order Rosales; family Cannabaceae; genus Trema; species Trema andersonii. The sequence continues at coordinate 30,380 of JXTB01000429.1, forward strand.
CCACATTCACCATGATTCCGTCACTTAAATACCCATAATCTTCCCAAAATATACTCGAAGTAAGACTTGGAGCATTACAATCGTCTCTTAATTAGAGCCTAGTATTCTTTTTCACCACGATTCTAATCCGTGATAGCCTTCAAAGACCTACCCAAGTATAGACTAAGTCGAATCTGAATACCAAATACGACACCATTGTACCTTACCCAAAAGTACTAGCTTAAAGGTACTTTTAGGTTCACAAATCTCTACTTAAATACCGATGATCTTTTTAGAGCATACCTAATGTGAGACATAGGGCATTATAGGTTTAACAACTATTTAGGTATGGAATTCAGCTGCTTACTAAAAGAGACTGCCCTGATATTGTTTTTAGTTAGCAAAGCAACTCCAAATCCAATTTGCTCTTTCACTATTTTCAGTAGCACATCAATAATGTCTTCATGCTCTTGTTTTGTTCTCTCAGGACCGAGATGACCATCAATTACTCTTTGGAAGAAATTCTCTAACTCCTAAAATATCCCTTCACGCCTTTGATTTAAAACTAATAGCATGTCAACAATCCATTTCACATATGGGAAGTACTCTACTGCACAGAAGTCTCCAATCCAAGTTAGGAATTTTCATGAGCAAAATTAATGCCCTGGAAAGTTGTCCTAAAAATGATCCTAAAAATTATACTAGCAGTGAGAGAAAATAACTTCTCAGTAAGATTAGTAGGTGTACCAGAAGATGAGTGTTTGGATATCGAATCGATCAGTTTAGTAATTTCTTTTTCCCTTATTAACTGATATATGACTGCACCCTCTTCATGCTGAAAAGCTCAAGAACACATATTTTCCTAATCTCCAACTCTAGTATTCACCATAAGGTAAAAAAGCTAAGTCCTTCTAATTGTATGTCAATCTTCGAGCACCTAGTAATGGATGTCTGCTACAGCTATTGAGATCATGGATCTTTAGTACTACTTTTGCTACCTCAGTAGAGCGTATCACAAGAACTGGTGTAAATTGCCTAGTCTATACTTGTGTAAATTGCCTAGTCTATTGATAAATATTTTTTTTTTTTAAGTTTTCCACATGATTTTAATAATTTACTATCCATTACAATTTAAGAACCCAATTTTTTCTTATTTTATCTTGTTCTCTATTTATATTGTATTGTTTTCCTATTATATTTAGGAAGAGGTAAAAGTCACTGAGTTGGAATTCGTGGTAGGAATAAAAATTTTATAGTAAAAAAATCACAACAAGTCCAAGATGAAATTCAAATTTATACATAAAAATTAATTTAACTGAACTACTGAAAGAAGAGAATGTTGCTACAAGGAAAAAAAAATCCAGAAAAAGAAAGAAATGGTTTATCCTTAAAAAAATATATATATCATGCACATTCTATTAATTAGGATAAATATGTATATGAATTATTTTTTTAAAAGAAATATTATATATATCCAATAAAGAAATCACGTATATTTGTATGATTTATTCTTTTAAAAAAATTGTAGGATGAAGAAATTACATATGCTATATACGAATTCTTTTAACAAAAAAATGCAATTATGCATGAAGTTAAGGGGATAAAAAATCAATCTCTCAGGAGTGTTATGTTTTTTATTACAATCAAAATTACTGACAGAATAAAAGCTTTGGTTACAATTTATCATAGAAATTAAACCGTATAAATTAAATTTTGATTTTTTTATCTCGCATAATTTTTGGAAGTGGTATATTTAGTTTGTAAAGGGTATACTAAAAATTAGTCTTCTATTATTTTATAATATATGAGGTTATTTATGTCAATTTATAAGCAGAAATTTTTCTTTAAAAAAAGACAAAAGGATATTTTTGAAAATAACTAATGGGGAGTTTTATTTGCACCCCTTGCTCATGTATATGCACCCCATTTTTTAAGAAAAAGACTAAATAAGATAGCTTTCTAAAACTGAAATGTATTTTTTTAAGAAAAAGAAGAAGAAGAAATGTGCACCCTATTCTCCTAGCCCAAATTAACCATCACAAGTTAAATTGGCTTGTAAAATCTTAAATTTTGTAAGGGTAGTTAAGTAATTTTAATTTAAGGGTATTTTGGTAATTTTATATTGTCGGATTAATTAAATTAAAATCTGAAAATATTTCAAGTTAAATCAATGGTGTTGAACCTAGATAAAATAAAGTCTGAGTGCATTTAGAGCAAAAGTGATCAAGAAATTATTAACCAAGGACAAAAATATAAGTAAAGAGGGACTAAAGTGAAATTTTAGAAACTTTTTTTCTGGTCCAGTCAGGTAGCGATACATGTCCCACTATCAACAGTTTCTGAAAATTGCATAAAAACCCCTACCTTTCTTCTTCTTCTTCACGAAAGTCCCTGAAGCCACTCTCTATTACTGTTCACCGCCGTGCCACCAGTCACCGCTGTGCCCGACATGCCTACCCACCCTGATCAAAAGCCACTGATGAACTAGCGCCGGGTGTTGTCGCCGTGAACCGCCACTTCTCACCAGAGAAAAGACCGCCCGAAGTCACCACACCGCCACTATAAAGGTTTTTCGCCCGCTGTTTCTTCCTACGACAACCGATGAACTCGCTGTCACCATCATTGAACTCGTCTAGATGTCAATTTTCATTTCTAACCACTCTCGGCCTCTAACTCAGCTCCAGTGAGAAGTTGGTTACTATAACATTTTTATAATATTAAATTTTTGTGGTATTTTTCTAATTATTTCATAATTGAGCTATTTTACTTAAGAAAATTATGCCACATGAAAGAGGAGATACAGACATGAAATCTCATAATTTTTAAGTGTTGAAATGGTAACCAGAAGGTCGGTAATTATTAATATGAAAAAGTGGCATTTTTCTAATTATTTTCAAAATGTGGTATTTTTATAATTTTTGGATTTTTGTGTCCATTTAACACCTGGGACCTTGAAATTGAGTTTTGACTTCGAATTCTAACTCCATGAGGTCGGAAAATGAATTTTGATATAAAATATCACTATTTTCTGAGGTGGCACAAAAATCAGGAAAATAGCTCGTGAATTGCACAAACTTGCGTGCCACGAGTCGACTCTACACCGGAACCTGTTTTCGACAAATTTTATGTCTAACCAAATATTTTTAGGTTTCTTAATTCAGTGGTGACCTCCGTTTCTCAATCTGAGGCTTTGTTTGGAAATTCATTTTTTCAAGTGAACGTGTTGGAATACGGAAACGACCATTTGAACAATTAGCTGATTTACAGAGGACTTTTCTAGCGTCATCAACTCAGCAAAATTACTATTTTGAGGTAGGGGATTCAGCTTCCTTGTTTTCTATTATTTTTCATTAAAATTAGAATTTATTTTGAAAAATAAAATTTCGTGATTTTATTAAATTAAATTTATTTGAGTGATTATTTTAGTGAACTGTGAATTTATGAAACATTGTGGGCTGCTGTGGAAATTTTATGTACAATTTTATACTAGTTTTAATCTTGGGATTTAGCTAAATCTTAGGAACAATGTTTTTTTTATATTTTTAAATACAAAATAGATTTTTATTTAAAAATCAGAGTATGTCTAAAATGTTAAACCACTGCATGGTTGTTTGAGACTTCACATATTGCACATTTCATATGATCATGTATGAGAGTTATCTTAGACATAACGGTATTTTAGTAGGCGGACTAGTATACCCGCCTTTAGTAAGAGCCCGTAAACCCACGTGAGGTTTGTTTTCTGACTATCTCTACTCGATAGGTGTAGGCATTTAATGCCCCTTTGCTTCGGTAGAATTAGACACACGGGTATCCCTTTGGTTTCTAGAGATAGATGTCAGACACAGAGCACTCAATACATATAGTATGAGTTGCTCTAGCCGTGATGAGATGGTGAGAGCTCATGTGAGATGTTGATTTATGTGATGTACATTTATGCCAATTTTATTATGATTTTCTATGTATTTTGACCTGAACATCTAGTTTTAGTTTTAGCATTATTTTCTATATATGTTTTGAAAGCTTAATATTTATAAAATTACTTTCTAGTATTACTAACCATACAGGTATTTTAAGAATTATAAAAGAACTTTTCTAAAAAGAAAAATTGGGTAATCTATTAGGCATTTTATGCTCACCCTCCTTACTTTCTCCACAGATTGTTTCTACTCTGACATTGACGACTAACAAATAGAGTAAGGAGTTATCTTTTACTCGTAGTTCGTGACTTAGTAATACTAGGGGTGAGTATTTAAAACTTGTGTTTAAGATTTGTTAAATAAATAGATTATACTACTTGAGTATGTCTGTAAAACATATATGCTATACTAGTTTGATATTGAGGTATGAATGATAATGCTCGATAAATTATTTGAGTTTGGTTCTTCTAAATTATTCAGTTCATGTTTATTGGTGACTTTGAACTATAGAATAGGTAAAACATATATGCCATACTAGTTTGATATTGAGGTATGAATGATAATGTTCGATAAATTATTTGAGTTTGGTTCTTCTAAATTATTCAGTTCATGTTTATTGGTGATTTTGAACCGTAGAATAAGTTTACTAGTTAGAATTTCAAATATTTTTATTTATCGTGCCATTTTAAAAATTCAAAACTCTTCAAACCTTTTCTTTATAAATTAAGAAATTTCTAATTCTACCAACCTTCTGCTGCTACTCTCACGGAGTTTGGGTCATAATACGATTATTATAGATTCAAGTACAGTACGAGTTAAATGAATTATTACTGGTTTGGCTTTGCAGTTTATTATATTATTGTCATTTACCGTACAACCACTTGATAAATTTCTTTACGCAAAGATGCTTTGTCTCTTCACTCCTGCGATTTCAAATCAAAACATAATCTTCTGATTTTTTCTTATCCCCTTTTCGTTCTATATGCTCACTCTTTTAATCTATTTCTATATAGCTCTCATTTTTAGTTTAAAAACCTGTTGTGTTTGTATAGAATTAGTAAACCTTCTGAAAATCAGGGGAAAAAAACAAATAAAAATAAAAAGTAGCCAAAGTGAGATCAAGTTGAAAGCTAAAAGATGAGTAAATGGGAAAAAGAAATGATAGACAAAGGAAGTAGTGATGAAGCAGTGGAGTCTTAGAGATAACTCATAATTGGAAGGAGAAATGAGAGATGATAGAAATGGATTAGTGTCAAAATTGAGCCACGAGGGCACACAAGGATCTGTATAAGGGAATTATGGGATGTACAAATGATTTTGATTTTTGATTTTACTTATTTATCTTTTATTTTTCCTCTTTAGATTTTTAACTAAATTATAGGGCACTCAAATGTCAAGGACTACAATATAACATTCCATAACTAATTAATTAAATGGGAGCTATATTTACACCCAAGTAGTATAAAAGCACTCCTAATAGAATTAGTTTGATAAAATAAATTTATATTGATGTTAAAAATACTAGAATTCCGAAACTACCCATTACTCTTTGGCCCCACTTGATCATCTTCTCTAACTTCTATAAAATACTGGGAAATTTATGGGAAAAAAAGTAAGCAATAGATGAATATTAACCCAGAAGAATATTAACATTTAAGTAAACGAAAGATAAGCCAAATAACAACCTTATTGTACTAATTGCTGCATACCTACATTGATCAAAATGGAGAAAACCTCAATTGGTAATTCAATATAGAGCAACGAAATGGAGTAGCTAGATGGCAAAAACCCAGCAATCAATCTACTCCAACCATCATCATCTTAAGCAATTCATTCAACAAAGGGATTATTTTAAGCTTTAATGATAATATTCATATTTTAAGCTCTCGTTGTCGCATATTTTTTTCCTAATTTACAGATTATTTTAGTTCTATAAGATTGACTTTTCATGTAAATTGTTCAGGATTTATAATTATGAGTACAAGCTGGTTAAGCATCAATTGCCATTTGAGTTTATCACGGAGATTCCTGCTAAGATTGCTCTTCTTCTTTTGTAACAACTACAAATGAAGAGCAAAAGATCTACTGCTTTTCCCTTATATAAGGGTAGTGATTAGCTTTTTATGTAGGTTTTATTTTTCTCTTTAACATGAAATGGCTCCCTTATTGTTGTTTTTGTTTTCTTCTTAAATTTCTTATTTTATGCAATTTACTTTTATATGGTGTAAAAACTCAATTTGGCCCCATCCATTCATGTTGATTTGCTTCCCACACAAGGCTTTGCGGTAGATGGAGAAGTCCTAATTTTTTGTTATTCACTGCTAGGTGGTTTAAATATTCAACTTGCCCCATCCATTCATGTTGATTTGCTTTCCACTTAAGGCTTTGCAGCATATGAATAAGTCCGAAGATTCTTTGTATCAAAAAAAAAACAAACTTGCACTTCTTGTTTTCCACTACATGTGTTATTCATAGTCAATAGCCAACTTAGACCTGTTAAATAGTACCTACAAATAAGTCACTATCCCATTCCTCATAGTTTATCCTTTGACATGCTTGACAGCCATTATGACTATAATCATCTTGCAAAGTATAATATTCCTGAAAAATTATCTAGACAGTAACTGGAACCCAATTGGCGTAGGGAAAGCATAAATGGACAGGTTAAAAAAGAAATGTCTTTAACTAATACTTTCAAAGGTCTAGTTGTTTTAAATTAATCTCAAATAAAGTTCTACTTATTTCTTAAGTTGGGCTTGGATGTAGGCCGGTCTCTGTGTCATGCAATTAAGGATTTTGTTGGTGCGGTTTTGTGGTAAATGTCTATAGATGTATGAAAAATGCATGTTTGTTCATATTTTCTTTGTGATTAGAAGCATCGTATAAATAATGCAAGCTTTAGCAGTTCAATTCAATATTAGAATAGACTGGTTACTTGGTTTTGAGTCGTTTAGTTGATCTTCTGATGGCTATAGTTAGCTCATTAAAACATGTCTAAGAGCAGGTTAGCGGCTGAGGCTACCGGTCTAACAAATAACAGCGTACAAATGAATATGGAACTCTCTGAGTCTCTTTTTTGATTCTACATTTTCTTTTTTCCTTTTTTTTTTAACCTCTTGAAATTATTCAAACTTGGTAATACAGTAAAGGGAAAGAAAAGGTGGCAGCATTAGATCTCCTTTTTTCCCTCACATGATGATAGCTTTAAGTTTTTCTTTTTTTTTTCTTTGCTGCTATTATGGTCTTGCAAATCATGGTTCTTAGTGTAGTGCTCATTAGTTAAAGCAATAACAGAACACAGACATATAAAATTAAAAAGAGTTTTGCAAAGAAACTCTTCCAGGATTAAGTAGTATTGTTCTAGAACATATCAAACCAAAACTTCAGGACAAGCTGAAGAATGCAGCAATACTAATTATTCCACGTCTATATATAGATCTATGTGTGTGTGTGTGTGTTACGCTAGTAAAATTTCTCTGGGATAAGGTTGAGAGCAGTTCTTTTTGAGACAGTTAGGGTAACTCCAGCTACCTCTTCCATATTGATATCTTGCTCCTTGGTTCCATCAGGCAATTTCCAGTCAAAATGGTATAACAGGTTTGCAAGTCCAAGCTCCACTGTTGTTGTTCCCATATAAATGGCAGGACAAGCCCATCGACCGGAACCAAATGGCAACAGCTCGAAATGCAGCCTTTGAAGTCAATGGTGCTGTCCATAAACCTCGCTGGAATGAACTCTTCAGGATCCTTCCAAGTGTCAGGGTCTCGTCCGATCGCCCAAGCGTTCACTTGGAGTAGTGTTTTTGGCTGAATGTCATAGCCGTTCACTTTAAAGTGTGATATTGTTTCTCTATGAAGAAGCACTGGAGTTGAAGGATGCAATCTAAGAGTTTCTTTGAATATTATTTTGAGGTACTGAAGCTGAAGCTGATCAGCGTCACTTTCGGAAAGTTTTCCTAAGTTTCCAATGCAAGTTCTAACTTCATCTTGTGCATTCTTCATCAATGTAGGTCTCTTGGCAAGTTCTGCCATTGCCCACACCATGGTAATTGCACCAGTATCTACCCCACCTAGAAATATATTCTGCAATCAGATCATCAGAAATATTAGTATATGCAAATAATCAAAAAAGACCTTAGCTTTAAAATTGTAAGCAAAATATAAGTAACAAAAGTCATTTTCTTTGGAAACTAAAACAGAACAAAACATAATTCAAGTAAGGTTTTATACACCATTGGACTTTACACAAAAGTAATAGCCTAAAAGTTCTTTTAGGCTTATAGACTATCACTTAAATACTCATGATCTTCTTAGAAGATACGTGAAGCAGGACTTGGGACGTTATAATCTCTTCTCATTGAGGGCCTAGCATCCTCGCCAAAGGGTCCATATTCACTACGATTCAGCCCGTAATAACCTTCCCAAGCTTATACAGATATAAACTAGGTCAACTCTGATATCAAATATAAAATCACTAGGCCTCACCTAAAAGTGCTAGCCTAAAGGTACTTTTGAACTCATAGACCATCACTTAAATACCCATAATCTTCCTAGAAGATATGTGATATGCAACTTGGGACGCTATAATCTCCCTTTATTGACGGCCTTTTTGGCTCATGACCATGTCTTAAATACCCATAATCTTCCCTGAAGATACCTGATGTGGGATTTTGGATATTACAATCTCTCCCAATTAAGGGTCTAGTATCCTCGCTAGAGAGTCCACATTCAATAACCCACATTTAACCCCTATAGTTGAGGTCTATATTCACTATGATTTCGGCCTATGGCAGCATTTCAAGGCCCATATAGCATGGACAAATAGACTTGGGGTATTAAAAATATAATACTACTAGGCTTTAGCCAAAAATACTACTGTGAAGGTATTTTTTGACTCATAAACTATCACTTAAATACCAATAATCTTCTGAGAATATACCCGATGTGGGACTCGGGGCGTTACAATCTCTCCCTATTAAGGGCTTAGTGTCCTCATTAAAGGGTCGACATTCAATAACCCACATATAACCCTTATGGGTAGGGTCCATATTCACCACAATTCTGTCACTTTATTGGGACTTGAGACATTACAATCTCCCCATATTAAGGGCCTAGCGTCTTCGCTAAAGGGTCCATATTCAATAGCCCGCATATAACCCCTATAGGTGGGGTCCATATTTACCAAAATTCTGTCACTTAAATACCCCTTATCAAGGGCCTAGCGTCCCCACTAGCAGGTCGACATTCAATAGCCTACGTATAACCCCTATAGGTGAGGTCAATATTCACCATGATTCGGTCACTTAAATATCTATAATCTTCCTAAAATATACCTGATGTAGGACTTGGGGATCTTCTCCTAATAAGAGCCTAGCGTCCTCATTTACCAGGATTCTGATCTGTAGCAACATTCAAAAACTTACATAAGTATAGACTGGGTCTACTGAATACCAAATATTACACCATTGGGCCTCACCCAAAAGTGCTAGCTTAAAAGTACTTTTAGGTTCACAAACCTTTACTTAAATATCTATGATATTTTTAGAGTATACCTAATGTGGGATATGGGACATTACAAGTTTAACAGCTATTTAGGCATAGGATTCGGCTGCTTACCAAAAGGGACTGCCTTGATATTATTTTTAGCTAGCAAAGCAGCTCCAAATCCAATTTACTCTTTCATTATTTTTAGTAGCACATCAATAATGTCTTCTTGCTCTTGTTTTGTTCTTAGGAACGAGATGATCATCAATTACTCTTTGGAAAAATTATCTAACTCCTAAAATATCCTTTCATGCCTTTGATTTAAAACTATAGCATGTTAACAATCTATTCCACATATGGGAAGTGCTCAATTGCATAGAAGCTTCCTATGGTGGCCTCAGCCGCTAAATCCATGTTAGGAATTTTTTTCATGAGCAAAATTAATCCACTGGAAAGTTGTCCTGAAAATGTTCCTAAAAATTATACTAGCAGTGACAGCAAACAACTTCTCAGTAAGATCAGCAGGAGTACCAGAAGATGAATGTTTGGATATCGAAATGATCAGTTTAGTACCTTCTTCTTCCCTTATTGACCGATATAAGACTACACCCTCTTCACACTGAAAAGCTCAAGAACTCATATTATCGTAATCTCCAACTCCAGTATTCACCATAAGGTGAAAAAACTATGTCCTTATAATTGTATGTCAATCTTCGAGTACCTAGTAATAGAGGTCTGCTGCAGCTGTTGAGATCATAGATCTTCAGTACTACTTTTGTTGCCTTAATAGAGCCTACCATAAGAACTGTAACATTTCCTAGATGAAGGAGCATAACTGAGCCATGCCTCTTGGAAAGTTGGCACAAAGATTGGTGAAACAATGAACCGTGCTAGAGTAAATTTCTTGTAAAAGGAAGCTTAGGAAAGCTTGGTGGATAGTTCTTGTTTTGTTTCTTAATAATTTTCTTTTTGGGGAAAAGTAGTATAGGAATAAGTAGGAGGAAAAAAAGAAGGGTCAGATGCCCAACACTAACTATTAAGAGCTTCATAATCACTGAGATTCTAGCTAACATTGTTGTTCCTCTTTAATAACAACAACACAGAAAGTGCAAAAAGATTGAGCGTTTGTTCGGAGAATAACAATTTATGCTAATGTTTTCATAACAGGGAAGTATTTCTTGAATTTCTCCCTAATTGTTATTTTATCATTTTTTGCTCTCAAAGTTACATTTTCCACACTATGTTGTCTAGATTTTGATTGTATATGTCGGAAATAGGAGCTTTTTTAAGGGTAGAATGACTAGGGAGACTAAGGGGGAATGTGTAATATCCAAATTTTTTTAAGGGTAATTAAGTAATTTTGCTTTGAGGGCAATTTGGTAATTTTATATTTTAGATAAATTAAATAAAAATCTGAAATAAATTTAGTTTTGAATCTAGACAAGATAAAGTCTAGGTACATTTGGGGGCAAAAGCAAAAAAGAAATTTCAAACCGGCGACCAAAGTGTAATTAAGGAGGGATTAAAATGAAAGAATCTTTTCAAAATTTGGGGTAAAAATGTAATTTCAGAAACTTATTTTTCGGTCGAATTAGATTGTGCCACGTGTCCTAGTGCTACAGTTTTTGAAAAATTGCATAAAAACCCCCCATTTTTCTCTTCTTCTCCACCGAAATCCCTCAAACAGCCACCCACGGAAACTGTTCCTCTGAGCCGCCACCGTCCGCCGCCGTGCCAGACGCGCCCATCCGCCGTGACCAGAAGACGCCGACGAAGTAGCGCCGGGTGTCACCGCCGTGCACTGCCGCCTGTCGCCGGAGAAATCTCAGCTTGAAGTCAGCGCCGCCGTGACGAGTTTTCGTCCGCCGTGCCGCCGTCCGACGTCGGATCACCGCGCCACCGCCACCGTTGGAATCGTCTCGATGCTAGCTTTCATTTCCGACCGGTCTCATCCTTCATCTCAGCTCCGGTAAGAAGTTGGATACTGTAGCAATATTTTAATATTTAAATTTTGTGGTATTTTCGTATTTATTTCGGAATTGAGGTATTTTTAACGAAAACATTATACCACGTGATAGAGGAGTTTGAAACATGAATTTTCATGATTTTTAAGTGTTAAAACGATAACCAGAAGGCTGTTAATTTTCCGAATGAAAATGTGGTATTTTCCTAAATATTTTCAAAATATGGAATTTTTGTAATTTTCGGATTTCAAGCCCATTTAGTGTTCGGGACCTCGAAACTGAGTTCTGACTTCGAATTTGGACTCAGTGAGGTCGGGACATGAAGTTT
>JXTB01000429.1:48226-64892 GCA_002914805.1 Parasponia andersonii
GACTAGTACACCCGCCTTCGGTGAGAGCCCGTAAACCCGCGCGGGGTTTGTTTTCTGACTATCTCTATTCGGTAGGCGTAGGCATTCGGTACCTCTCCGGTACGGTAGGATCTGACACATGGGTGTCCCTCCGGTTTTCAGAGATAGATGTCAAGCAGAGAGCACTCAATACATGTAGTGTGAGTTGCTCTAGTTGTGATGAGAGGATGAGAACTCTTGTGATGTGTTGATTTATGTGATGTGCATTATGATTATTTTAATTGGGATTTTTACGTGTTTTAATTTGGATAATTGGTTTTGGTTTTAGCATGGATTTCTTTAAACAGTTTAAATCCTTGATATTTATGGAAGTGCGTTCCAGAATTATTAACCATGCAGATGTTTTAGAGATTTATAAAATGTTTTCCTAAAAAGGAAAAATTGGGTAACCTGCTGGGCAATTTGTGCTCATCCCCCCCCTTCTTCCTCCACAGGTGGTGTCCAGTGTGACATCGACGGTCAACATGCGGAATAAGAAGTCAACAGTTATTTATTGTTGTGTCTTGGTAATGCTAGGAGTGTGAATACCAGACTCGTGACTAAGTCTTGTTAAGTTTATGGATATTACTAGCATTCTGGTTAAGTTAATTACTTTGAAAATGTCTGTAACTTATTATACTATAACTAGCTTGATGTTGAGGTGTAAATGGTGATGTATTAGTTTATTTCAAAAATTGGCTTTCCTTATAATTTTTCCAGTCTGTGTTTAATGGTGACTATGATTGTTTTAAATGTTCAATTCTTTCCATCACAAAATAGTTTAGAAGGATAAATGTCTACTCGTATAAAGCTCTAAGTATTTCTAGAGTTCTGGTTTAGATGTAGGCTGCTCGCTCTTTCATGCACACGTTATAAGCGCATAGTTAAATTAAAGGAAGAAATCACTTAACAAAGAATTTCATTTCTCCTATCACAATAAACTTTCATTATATTGGAAGCAAATATGCAATAGAGAAATAATTCTTATCTTCATACAGAAGTACACATGCATGTGGGCATATTCTATACAGCAAATTACAAAGTTCATTGCAAGAAGCCGGTTCATTGTGGATAATTTTGATCTTCTGATGGCCGTCGGTAGCTAATTGGAATGAGTTTGAGAGCGGATTTCGTATAGGTTGTAATTCCAGAAGTCTCTTCCATGTCAAGATCTGTCTCCTTCTTTCCATCGGGCAGTTTCCAGTCAAAATAGGACAAGAGATTGGCTAGTGTGACTCCACCATAGTTGTTACCATATACATCCCAGGACAGCCTCTTCAACCTGCTCGGAATGGCAAGTACTCGAAATGTTGTCCTTTGTAATCGATGGAGCTATCAATAGACCTCTCCGGGAAAAACTCTTCTGCGTTATGCCAGTAATTAGGATCTCATCCTATCGCCCATATGTTAACTTGAATGAGAGTTTTTGGATGAACTTCATAATCAGCAATCTTAAAATGGGACATGGATTGTCTTGGGAGTAAAAGTGGAGCTGCAGGGTGCAACCACAGAGTCTCTTTGACTACCATTTTGAGATATTGAAGTTGATGAATGTCACTTTCACCGACTTTTGCTTTCTTCACACAACTTCTAATTACATCTTCACCTTATTCATCACTCTCGGATTCCTAGCAAGTTCTGCCATGGCCCAAGTTACAGTAAGAGAACCTGTGTCCACCCCAGCAAGAAATATATCCTGAGCCATATACATGAAACAACATGACTTTATTAGTCCAACTACTATAACTGAATTCTTGACTTCATTGCTAAATCCAATATGATGTCTACAATCATATACTTTGTTTGTGTATTAAAATTGGACCCTTCCCTAAGGTGTTAGTTTTAATTGAAATCAACGGTGGTCAGATATTGAGAAAAACACAAAATAATATAGAAGACAAAAATTCAGGTCTAGATATGCTTTTAATCCTATTGAAAAAGAAGACCCTACAGTTTAAGGCTTCTGAAAGACAAGATTATGCACAAGGCTAAGTTGAACACAAGGCCAAATAAACATAAGCAACCAACAATCTTACCATGAGGATTGCCTTAGTACAGTCTCTAGTGAATTGGACTTCACCAGACTCGGATTCAGTTCTCTCTACTCTCAGCAGCAAGTCAACGATGTCTTCATTCCCTTCTTGTGGGGTCCTATTAAGATGTTCATCAATCACAAGTCGGAAGAAGTTATCCAAATCATGGAAGCTACCTAAACCAGCCATTACCCTATGAATCATATCCTCAAATATATCATTGTCTAGTCCACACTCAGCAAATCTCTTCCTGAAAGCTGTCCAGAAAGTCATGCTTGCCATGAGAGTAGACATCTTTTCACTGAGATTGACAGGAGTAGACGAAAGTGACAATTCATTGAGAGAGTCAATCAGAGAATCAATCTCTTCAGCTCTAATGAAATCAAAAGTCTGAACACTTTTCATGCTAAACAGCTTGAGAACACAGATTTTACGAATCTCCCTCCAGTGTACACCATAAGGTGAGAAAGATATGTCCAAGTTGTTGTAGGAAAGCTTTCCAGAATCAGTCAAGGGAGGTCTACTGCAACATGCCAAATCATTGATTTTTAAGACCTCTTTTGCAGCTTCGGCTGAAGAGACAACGATGCCCGGCACTGTCCCAAAATGGAGGAGTATAACATGGCAATACCTTTTGGAAAGTTGCCATAGAGACTGATGGGGAGGTGGACCAAGTTGGTGTAAGTTGCCTATGATAGGAAGTCTTGGAAGGCCAGGAGGAAGTTGTGGCTTGTTTTCATTATACTACAAATAATCTTTTAATTTATTTGTTCAATTATTTTAGTTTATAAATTATTTATTGTGCTTTTAGTTTTTTTATTTGGAATAATTTGTATATTCATTTTCTAGTTTTGAATTTTATTCAGTCACTTTAAGCATGGGAAATTTTTTTTCTTTTTTTCTCCTGAAATACAAGGATTGTTGTGTGAATAAAAATATAAAAATCCATAATTAATTGTGTAATTTTCCCTTTTATCTTTTACACTTTGCATCACCAAAAATGAGAATCTCACTTATAAATTTGCATATAATTTCCGTAATCTCAATATCTCTAGCAATGATGTATTTTAGCATATTTCCAACATTTTGGACCCCATGATCAGCTGTGATTGTGGGACCCGTTCCCAAATCATACACAAACGGGGCCCACCATCCGACAGGTGTCGTGAGTGATTAGCTAAAGGCCATACGGGTCACACGTGATACCACATCGGCCATTGGGCTGTCCGAGGTTAGGGCCGAGCCCATCAAAGACCCTGGATAGACTCGTCCCAGTCCGACCCTTACCTCGACAGCTGGGGGGTCGAAAGCCCCCAGGGTCTTCCACCATAATACAGTGGAAAGCAACTCACAATGGCAGACCTAGACAGAGCATTCAATGTGATCGTGGGTAGGTGTGCGCAAGGGGCAAGCCATCCTGACAGAATGGCGATTTGTCAAAATCTTACCCCTGACAGACTCAAGCAATATGAGGTGGCGGAAACTAGGCTACAACGATACAGAGGAGATTACGGTAATCTCGGCCTGTAACCTCTAAGAAAAACTTTGAGGAAAAAGGTAATCAGTCTTGAAATTGAGACCGGGATGGTTCACAATCTCAGGACTATGTATATATGAGCCATGCATTCCCGAATGGGGCATGCACTCATACAAAAAGAGATAATTAAGAAGTTTACAAGCAAGAAACAAGTATATACTCATATAGATCTAAATCCTTGCTACCCTGAATAAAAGAAAGACCACTGACTTGAGCATCGGAGAGTCTTTGTAGGTGGCCACCCCTGCCTCTCCGACCCTGCCCAAAGTTCAGAGCACTTTGGAATAGCAATGACACGTGAACATTTGGAGAACACATTATCAGCGGTTCAACGACACGTGGACAGCTGGTGAGAAACCACTCCAATAGTTTGGCACGGTCTGTGGGAAGAACGGTTGAGCGTGAGAAAAAGAGTAGGGGACTCACGATCGCGCTCTCCACAAACAAAAGGCCATACAACATCGGATGGCAATCTCTAGGATAACAACCAGGAGCACACTTCCCGACGTCGAAGGGAGCTCTCGAGAAGCACGACCAGATCTTGAGCAGAAGCTGGATCAGATGCTCACCGCCCTGACGGAAGCAAACCAGAAGACAAAGATGGCCCACAAGGTCGTCCTGAGTTTGAGGAACGAAGTCGCAGAGGTACACAAAGATAACGCCCGCCTCGAAGAGCTGTTGGCGAGCAAAGACAGGTGTCACACCCCGTAGGCTTAACTATATGACTATGTAGGTCAAACTAGGAGGCATTACTCTTTTATAACCCATATTTTTAGTTTTTGCAAAAAGGTGGGAAAAATTTAAACTTTTCGAGCTCTAAAACAAAAGAAACTACGTGGCATTACTTTTTGAAAGTGTCTTTACAAAATATACAACTAAAAAACTCCATATCTGTTTATCTTGCCATCAGTAGTAATATTTACAACACACTAGAATAACAAAATACAAATAAAATGCCGCCCACAAGTCAAGCTGGTCTACATCGGTATGATCATGGCGACAAGAAAGCGTGCTAGCCAACTAGCAACTCTATACATCAAAAATGTCCTCACCTACATCACAGGAACTAAATGAGCTAATGCTCAGTAAGTAAAGATCATGCATGCTTGTGAACATGTTTCATGCATAAACTTTATTGAAATTCCCATTGTACTCTTTCTTTCATAACTTTTCATTTTGATGCACTTTTCTTAGAAAACATTTCTTTATAGGGCCCTTGAGTACATTACAAAGTCGCGGCAGTCGGTAGGCCGTGCCCACCTGTGCGGGAAGGAAACACATGGCCAATGTGAACCATACCTACCCAACGCAGACCGACTAAGTAATTCACCTGATAAATCTCATAGTACAATGCTCAGTCCCGGCAGTCGGTAAGCCGTGCCCACCTTTGCGGGATGGATGCCTGTGCAAACCATACTAACCCAACGCAGATAGACTAAACACTGTACTTAAAACATATCTCATAAAATTAGTACAATGGTACTACTTTAAATCCAATGTGTGGAAAACTTCACTTCTTTGAAAATCATGCTTAATGATCATGCCATACTTATGTTTCTGTAAGCTTTGCAACAAAAATATAAAGAATATATAATTGAAATAATACACATAAGCATGTAGGAAAACTTCTTGTATCTACTATTGTTGTTGTGATGCAGTTAAAATAAATCTTCACTTACCTTGTGTCTAGTAGAAAAGATAGTGGAAAGGGTCAGTATCCTCTGTGGCAAGGTGTGTGGAAGACCTGATGTCAATTTTATTACTAACATTATTACTACAATGTAAAATGCTTAAAGAAAACAAGTAGAAGACCGAATCACAGCTTTTACAAAAGAAGGAACCCTAATCACAAAACGAACCAAAATGTTATCTACTTTCATAAAACTAGCCCATTAGCTTCTAAATGGTACCATTTGGTTCTAGAAATATTTGGACAGCATCTCCCCTATTTTCATGACATCCCCACATGATTAAAATCATGGTTTAAGACCTGTAATAACAATCAACAAGCCAATTCTCACATATATAACTCAAAGAGGCTCATTTAGAGCAACCTAGGTATACTTGAATTCCTTTCGTTTTAAACAAAGTTTAAAACCACTTTTACACTTTTCTATTGTCCCAAACAGCAATGAAACAAATATATTTACATCATGGGATCAACAAAATATACATTTCAATTTTATAAAATCAGATTACAAGTATGGGGAGCTTATTCTAACAATGGAACACTTGAAAACACATGAATCCACAAGAAGCAAACTTTGGGGTTTTAAGACTAACTTTAATCTTCTACTTAAATTCTGTTTTTTTCAGCCATATATAAGGTTTTCCTTAGACCTTAATTTATCAAATAAAAGCTTTAATTAAAGAGCTAAAGCCATGGAAATAAATTACCAATTCTAAATTCCACAAAGAAACTCACCTTGACTTGTTTGAACTTTTGTTGAAGCTCTTGCCTTCTACTTCCACAAAACTGATTCCTAAGGCTTTGAAATTTATCTTAGGACTCAAAAGGAACTAGAGGAAACATTACTTTAGTAGTATCAAGTGGAGAATTGAAATAACCACACAAAACCTAGGAAGAAGAACTAGTAGAATTACCTTGACTAGTTTAGACCTATCTTGCTTTCTTGAGCTCAAATTGAGTTCTACCACTTGGAAACTCTTGGAAATGGTTAAGGGAGCTGAGAGTAGTCTAAATATGAGTGGGAGAGTTTCTGGTCGTGGCTGGAGAGAAAGGAGAAGAAAATGACCAGATTTGGACCAAAAGTGATACTTAATGACTAAGAAATGGCATAACTTAAGTTCTAAGGGGTATTTTGGGAATTTCACACCTTTTCCTTCCATGTGTCAAGCTCTATAACATCCTTAGCATACTAAACACGTTTCTAGTCAATCCTATACGCTTAAGTGTAGACCAAAATTGTGAAACCTAGCTTAGAAAGTGAAATCTAGTCATACTTTGACTTATGATCCTATATGGCCAATCTCATTCTAATTTGATGGCACCTAGCCCCATAACCAATCGTTAAACATAAAAAGAAAGTCCATAAGACCCTAATTGATAATGCAAATATAGTATAATTGCCCAATTCATAGAATGCACAAAGATGACATTACGCGATTAACCTGAATCTAAGCTAGCATAGTGTAATTAAACACAGTTCAGTATAGTGACTATCACCTCGTGCTTACCTGGAATGAACATTTTTTTTTAAATGTTAAAAATGAGTCCTAAACATTAAATTAAAGCTATCATGTGTTAAATGTACAATGAATTTGGTTCCAAAAAGCGTGAAAATGCACTTTACCGAAAAACTACAATTTTACCTAGTTATCATCAAACTTGATTTTAAATGCATAAGCACATTGTATTGTATTCATGAATATATATTCTTTGTTCTTCTCACACACCTAGCTCTCTCTCTCTGAGGGTACTGAGCCTTTACACTGCATGGGAACACTTCGACAAATATTAGTACAATAAAGAATGAGAAATTTACTGTAAAGTTGATTCTAGTCACTTGATATGTCTATTATGCAATATAAACATGTTTATTATTGGCCTATTATGCATGTGAGAATCTTGGGCATTACAACAGGAGCCAGTGGAGAGAAGATTTTAACAATGAGGTCCAACAAGAATTCGAAAGCTAACCGCGAGGAGAAGCTCCCGCCCCATCCAGATCACGGATGCACGGGGCACGGCAAAGCCAGTTGAGACCCCTCCAAGCCAGGGGGGCGATGGGCGGAGGATGCCATAGAAGCCTAGGGCCCATAGAAGCCCATAGGATGCCTCCTGACTAGAAGCAAGAAATGATGGTGGAGTTGGGTAAGAGACTTGGGGCCCATCACAGCCAGACCCCCGATAATTTGGCAGAGGAAACTGTGCGAGGGATCAACCGGACGGCCTTCGCCAACTGGATCTAGAAGGAGCCCAGGCTGAGGAACTTCAAAACTCCGACCTTCAAGCCATTCGAGGGGAAAACTGACCCCCTTGATCACATATACCACTTTCAACAGAAGATGGCCTTGGAAATCAGGGACGAGGCTGTGACCTGTAAAGTCTTCTCTACGACCCTGGCAAACTTTTCCTAAAGCACTACACGGGTGTCTGGAGACAGCAAAAAACCATGCGAGTCCTTGACCATTTGGAGCAGGCCACAGATGAGTCCTCAAGAGAATACCTATCATGTTTCCTTGAGATGATGTCCCTAGTCCATAACGCTGACTCGGTCCAAGCCACAGACTCATTCGTCAGGATCCTGCAGCCAGGATCAATGCTATCGGACCACCTCCTTTTGAATCTTCCGTACGATATGGTGGACGTCCAAGCGAAATCAGAAGGGGTATTCAGGGTGCTAGAAAGTCACCAGAAGGCACCCAAGACCTTCACCATGATAACAACGATGCTTGTATAAATCCCGGTCCCGCAAGGGGTGAAGAGGCCCTGACCAAACCATGGGCCGATTCTGAAATGGGAAACCCCTATCCGAGACAGTCAGAAAGGTGGCAAGAGGAGGAAGATGCCCCGTGACCTTCTGCCAAAGTATGAGCTCAACACACCGATCGATATGATCTACCTCCAAAACAGGGACAGGGGCATCTTCAAAGACCTGCCCAAATCTGGCATCCCTGAGCACATGAAGAACAAGAGTAGGTACTGCTAGTTTCACAAAGACTACAGGCACGAGACCGCCCACTGCCACAACCTTTACGAGCAGGTCATGACGGCGATCCATGCTTGTAAGTTGAAACAGTATGTGAAAATCGGCAGAAAAGGGAAAGCAAACCCAGGCCGTTGGGTTAGGAGAGTAGACCTTGAGGATAGTGCTGACCATTGTGGGTAGGTCAGAGCTGATCCAGGATCAAGAGGAGAAGGAAAAGTGCCTCAAAAGGGCTAAAGGAAGGGTGAAGCGCCTGAGGGGGATGGGCCATTCCATCAACCATTTGATGATGGGAGAAAGTCGTGCCTCTACCGCCCCCATCGTTTTCACCCAATAAGATTTGACCATGGTATTCCTGCCTCATGATGACCCCTTGGTGAGTAAACTGCAGATCGGCTTCGCGTTGGTCGAAAGGGTCCTAGTCGACGGTGGAAGCAGCGTCGATATCCTATTCCTTAGCACATTTGAGAATACGAACCTAGATCGAAGCACACTCAGGCCAACCTGCCAGCCGCTGTTCGCTTTCGATAGCACTAAGTAAGCCCCTTGGGCATCGTGACCCTGAAGGTCTGCGCTGCTGAGAGATACTTGGACGTGGACTTCGTCGTCATTGACTGCCAGTCCTCCTTCAACGTTATCATGGGAAGGGGATAGATCCATGCCATGCATGGGGTTACGTCCACCCTCCACCAGGTCTTAAGATATCTATCAAAGGATGATACCTATACGATAGACGTCAACGGAGACCAGGTCTCTGCAAGGAAATGCTTTTCAACCGCACTGAGGGGAGTCGACGCGAGTGCAAGCGCCTCGACCGGGGACGAATAGCAATCAAAGGACCTCCTGCCAGTGTACATGAAGTGGATCAAAGAGGAGTCTAACGGTCCGGAATCCACGATCGAGAAGCTAGTAGCGGTCCCTTTGAAAGAGGCAGAACTGGCGAAGGTGGTTTTAATCGAGGTCTTATTGCCCAAGAAGCAAAAGAATGAGATGTTGGGATTCCTGAAGCAGAACTAGGACGTCTTCGCGTGGTCCCACGATGACATGCCCAGAATAGACCCCGCGCACACCTGCCATCGGCTGAACATAGACCCCAATTTCCCTTCAGTCAGGCAGAAACCCAGAAGGTTCACACCAGAGAAAAACAGGGCGATCAACAATGAAGTGGAAAAGTGGCTGGAGAATGGTTTGATCAGGGAGTGCGTGTACCATGTTGGGTCTCCAACCCGATGGTGGCGAAAAAGAAAAACAGCGACAACCGTATTTGCATAGACTTCACTAACCTGAATAAGGCCTGGCCGAAGGATAGCTTCCCCCTGTCAAGAATCGACAAATGGTTGATGCAACGACGGAATTCAACCGAATGAGCTTTTTAGATGCTTACTCTGGGTACAACTAGATCCCCCTATATGCGGAAGACTAGATCCATACGGCTTTTATCACGGAGCGTGGTTTGTATTGCTATAGGCATATGCCATTTGGCTTCAAGAACGCGGGGGCAACCTACCAAAGGTTCCTGAATAAGATGTTCGCTGGGCTATTAGAGAAGACTATGGAGGTCTATATTGACGATATGGTCGTGAAGAGCAGAGAAGATTCAGACCATCTGAGACATGTAGACGAATATTTTCAGATTTTGAGGCAATATCGGATGTGTCTGAATCATAAGAAATGCGCATTTAGGGTGTCCTCCTATCAATTCCTGGGACATATCGTGAGCAGGAGGGGTATTGAGGCAAAACTGACCCAGCTAACCTCAATCACAAATGTGCAGAGACCCTCAACCATTAAGAAGGTCAAACACCTGGCCAGGAAGATAGCCGCTCTCAGCCGATTTGTCTCCAAGATGTCCGAACAGTGTAAGCCTTTCTTCCAATGCTTGAAAAAAAGCTCTACTATCGTCTGGGGGGAGGAACAGGACAGGGCACTGACAGATCTCAATCTGTATTTGAGTCACCCACCTATCCTGGCTTCTCCAGCAAACTGGGAGTGCTTATACACCTATTTTGTGGTATCCGAAGTAGCGATCAGTGTCGTACTGTTCATCGAGGAAGACGGCAAATAGAAACCAGTGTTTTATATAAGCTGCATGCTCCTGGATGCCGAGACACGATACAGTGTGGCAGAAAAACTAGTCCTCACTCTGGTCAATGCTAAAAAGAAACGCTGGCAATACTTTGAGGTACACTCGGTCACTGTGTATACGGATTTCCCTATCCGGCAAATTTTAGCCAAGCCAGATCTATCAGGACGACTGACCAAGTGGGCCATAGAACTAGGAACATACGAAATTGAGTATCAGCCTTGGGCGGCAAAGAAAGGACAAGTCATGGCGGATTTCTTGGTAGAAATCGAATCCTTCAGCGAGCTGCACGACCCGTCTCAGATGTCTCAACTTCGTACCCCTTTAGCCTGGACGCTCTATACCGATGGATCCACGAATGCCTCAGGGTCAGGTATCGGGATAGTCCGGCAGACCCCAACGGGTCTCGGAGATGAGAAGGCATTGAGGCTCGGCTTCCAAGGGACTAACAATGAGGCAGAGTACAAGGCACTGCTGCAACGCCTTGAGCTAGCACTACACTTCGGAGTGGAGAACATTGCAATAAAGACTGACTCGTAGTTGATCGCGGTCAGGTTAGGGGAAACTTCGAAGTAAAAGAACCGAGGTTGCACAGGTACTTCTCCAAGGTAATGGGGGTAAAAGCTCGCTTTGACAAACTTCAATATCGAACCGATCCCTAGGAAGATGAACCAGAGGGCCGACGAGCTAGGTAACAGTGTGTCAATTGCGGGTACAGCTGGAAGCATAGAAGTTCTCCTAGAAGGCGGGAGCATGGAGGAACCCCCGCAGACCCCTGCGCACCAGGTATTCACAACCGGTACTACTGACAAAGGGTGGATGAAACACATCACCCAGTATTTGATGTCGGGGAACCTACCCGCAGATCTGTGAGAAGCAAGGTCAGTCAGCTTAAAGGCTGCCAGGTACTCGATGGTGGGGGAATAACTATATAGGAGATTGACAATGGGTCCGATGCTACGTTGCATAGGTCCCGTCGAAGCGCAAAAGCTAATGGAGAAAATCCACTACGGAGTATGTGGCGACCACTCTGGCAGACGTAGCCTCGCCCACAAGGCTCTAACAGCTGGATACTTCTTGCCATACATGATCATAGAGGTGGCCCGATTCGTCAAGAAATGTGATAAGTGCCAGAGGTTCACCCCAATGAAACGCCAGCCTACAGAGGTACTTCATTCGAACATAACCCCCTGGCCGTTTGCCAAATGAGGTATAGACATCGTTGGAGAGCTCCCCAGAAGTCCAGGGGGAAGGAGGTACGTCTTGTTGGCCACATATTACTTTACCAAATGGGTAGAAGCTGAAGCCTACGTGATTGTTAGTAAGATAGATACGATTAACTTCATCTGGAAGAACACAATTTGTTGATTTGGGATTCTGAAAGAGATACACGCTGATGATGGCGCACAGTTCTGAAATGCTAAGGTCAAGGAGCTGTGCGAGCTGTATGATATAAGGCTCAGTTTCTCTTCCGTGAACTACCTTCAGGGGAATGGTCAAGCGGAGGCAACAAACAAAGCCATATTCAGCAACGTCGAAAACAACCTACAGGAGGCTAAAGGTAAGTGGTTAGAAGAGCTACCGGTCGCTGTATGGGCTCATCGAACCACGGGTGGAGGTCGACTGGAAGAACGATATTCACCATGGTATATGGCTCAGAGGCTGTGATGCTAACTGAAGTCGACCTCCTGACACTCCGTTCTGAAGTGGTGAGAGATGCCCCCTTAAACGAACGCCAGCTAAGTCGCAACACGAACCTCTTGGAGGAAATGAGAGACATGGCCCTGGTCCACCTGGCTTCTTACCACTAGCAGGCTAGATCTTACTAGGCAAAAATGGTTAGTGCTCGACGATTTAATGCCGGGGATTAGGTCCTAAAAGTTAGAATAGGGAATTCCTCAAAACTAGACTCCAATTGGATCGGACCCTATGAGGTGATCAAAGCACTCGACAACGGCGCGTATGTCCTGAAAGAACTCAAGACTGGGAAAAACTTGCCGAACATGTGGAATGCTCAGCACTTGAAAACGTATCACGTGTAAGACACATGCATAAGATGTAAGACCATGTGAATGCTTATATTATTGAAAAGCTTAAATCCAAAACAGGTCAAGTTCCCTATTTTGCCGCATGGATTCATCTACATCTATTGGGTTGCTATGGAAAAAGGGGTCTGCCCACAGTGGTAGACCCCACTCACTATTCAAACGTGAGACCCATGTGAATGCTTATATTATTAAAAAGCTTAATTCCGAAACAGGTCAGGTCTTCTGCCACATGGAAAAAGGTCTGCCCATAGTGGCAGACCCAACGTTTCATTTGCACAGGCAAAAGATGATACTAAGCTGCTACGAAAAAGGGTTGCTCACAGTGGCAGACCTCACGCCTAAGTTGCACAGGCAAAAAATCATACCAGGCTACTACGGAAAAGGGTCCGCCCACAGTGGCAGACCCCACGCCTTAGTTGCACAAGTAAAAAATCATACCGAGTTGCCACGGAAAATGGTCCGCCACAGTTGCGGACCATACGCGCTACTCGCGGAATAAACGATCGTACTATAGGGATCACATCACTTGTCGACGACCAGAGAAAATGTACGAAGAGGAAATAGCTGTGTAATAAAAACTTGCCAGTAGACCTCACAAATTATCGTACTAGGGGAGTCACGTTGCCTGTCGACGACCCGAGAAAACTTACGAAGAGGAAATAGCTGTGCAACCAAAAACTTGCCAGCAGACCTAAAAAACGATCGTACTATGGGAGTCACGTCGCTCGTCGACGACCCGAGAAAACGTACGAAGAGGAAATTGCTGCGCAACCAAAAACTTACTAGCAGACCTCAAAAACGATCGTACTATGGGAGTCATGTCACTTGTCGACGACCCGAGAAAACGTACGAAGAGGAAATAGCTGCGCAACCAAAAACTTGCCAATAGACCTCAAAAATGATCGTACTATGGGAGTCACGTCACTTGTTTACGACCCGAGAAAATGTACGAAGAGGAAACAACTGTGCAACGAAAACTTGCCAGCAGACCTCACAAATGATCGTGCTATGGGAGTCACGTTGCTCGTCGACGACCCGAGAAAATGTACGAAGAGAAAATAGCTGTGCAACAAAAACTTGCCAGCAGACCTTAAAAATGATCTTACTATGGGGATCGCATCCCTCGTCGATGACCCGAGAAAATGTATGAAGAGAAAATAGCTGTGCAACAAAAATTTGCCAACAGACCTCACAAATGATCGTACTATGGGGATCACATCGCTCGTCGATGACCCGAGAAAATGTACGAAGAGGAAAGAATTGCGCAACAAAATACTTGCCAGCAGACCTCAAAAAATGATTGTATTATGAGTACAAAGAGGAAAGGAAAGGTGACTGGCCAAGCCTATGCTTTTACTGGGGCAGACGACACTCAAGATCGCACCAGTCGAGGTGTTGTTGACGGTATGATCCTTCTTTCACACTCTTGGGCACATGTTTTATTTGATATTGGTGCATCCCATTCATTCATATCCTTATTGTTTGCTCAACTGTTGGGGTAGAAATTTTCAAATTTGGATTATGTATTGTCGTTGGGTACACCTTTGGGAGGAATGGCCGACGTGTCTAGTGCGTGTAAGTCTTGTCGTATTGTGATTGGCGATAGGAAGCTTCTTGCTGATTTGATTGTGTTGCCGATGGGACAGTATGACGTGATACTCGGTATGGATTGGTTGTCGAAATATCGAGCCATTGTGGACTGTCATAAGAAGCGAGTGACTCTTTTTCCTAGTGATGGATATCCTATTATCTATCAGGTTGGGATGAGTCCGTTGAAGCCTAGTCTTGTTCTGAAAGCGTGCATGGGTGGAAGAAAGAAACTTGAGTGTTATGGGAACTTGTTTGCCATGGATGGTAAGGTGAGGACAGACGATCAAGACCTATGGATTCCGGTGGTGTGTGAGTATTCGGAGGTGTTTCCTGAAGACCTTCCGGTGTTACCACCTGATAGGGAGATCGAGTTCTGTATTGAACTAGTTCCTGGAGCTCAGCCAGTTTCTATTCCAGCCTATCGCATGGCACCTGCTGAGATGGAAGAATTAAGAGAACAATTGGACGATCTGCTTTCCAAGGGATTTATTCGCAGTAGCACTTCTCCTTAGGGTGCTCCTGTTTTGTTTGCGAAGAAAGCTGATGGTTCGTTGAGACTTTGTGTGGATTACCGGAAGTTGAACCAGTTGACAGTGAAGAACAAGTATCCTTTGCCAAGGATAGATGAGTTGTTTGATCAACTCGGTGGTTCAAGATTCTTCTCTAAGATCGATTTGAGATCCGGTTATCATCAGTTGAAGATAAGGGATGATGATATACCGAAGACAACATTCAGAACCCGATATGGTCACTTTGAATTTCTGGTCATGCCATTTGGTTTAACGAATGCACCCACAGCCTTCATGGATCTCATGAATCGGATTTTCAGACCGTTTTTGGATCGTTTTGTGGTCGTGTCCATTGACGATATCCTGGTGTATTCCAAGACTCAAGAAGAGCATGCTGAACATCTGGGGATAGTACTCAAGACCTTGAGAGATCATCAGTTGTACGCCAAGAAATCGAAGTGTGACTTTTGGATGTCAGAAGTGAAGTTCTTGGGTCATGTGATTTCTCACAGAGGTATTTCAGTCGATCCCACTAAGATTGAAGCTGTTCTAGAGTGGGAAAGACCGAGAAATGTAATGGAGGTACGTAGTTTCCTTGGATTGGCAGGCTACTACCGTCGTTTTGTGCAAGATTTCTCGAGGATTGCTTTACCTTTGACGAAGTTGACCAGGAAGGACGTCAAATTTGTTTGGGATCACGAGAGTGAAGAAGCTTTTGTCAGATTGAAGCAGAGTTTGACCACCGCACCTGTTCTTACTGTTCCTGACAATAACAAGCCTTATGTGGTGTATACCGATGCTTCAAATTTGGGTTTGGGATGTGTCTTGATGCAGAATGGACGAGTTGTAGCTTATGCTTCCCGTCAGTTGAAGCCACATGAAAGGAACTATCCCACCCATGATCTAGAACTTGCAGCAGTGATCTTTGCCTTGAAGATTTGGCGATGTTACTTGTATGGTGTGAAGTTCGACATATTCTCCGATCATAAGAGTTTGAAGTATCTCTTTACCCAGAAGGATTTGAACTTGAGACAGCGAAGATGGGTTGAGTATATGGAGGATTATGACTTTGACCTACAGTACCATCCTGGTAAGGCCAATGTTGTAGCCGATGCACTAAGTAGGAAGTCTCGTGGTACACTAGCTGCACTGGTGTTTGAAGATTGGAGAAACTCAGTTGCGATTGGTGATTACAACTTATAGTACTTCGAGAATGAACAAGTGGCTTACCTGAGCAACATTGTAATTTCACCATCTCTTCTCCAGACTGTCCAGCAGAGTCAGTGGCAAGACAAGGAGTTGAGGACAACCTGGAACCGACTTCGAATTGGTGAACAGTTAGATGGTTGGAGCACTAACTGGGAAGAGTTTTTGCTTTTCAATGGGAAGTTGGCTGTAGCGAATTACTCTAATCTTTGAGAAACCATTCTAACAGAGGCTCACAAATCAAAGTTTGCAGTACATCCAGGTAGTACTAAGATGTACCGGGACTTGAAACGGCAGTATTGGTGGAAAGGAATGAAGAAGGATGTAGCTACTTTTGTAGCTAAGTGTTTGACTTGTCAGCAAGTCAAGGCTGAACACCAGAGGCCAGCTGGATTACTTCAGCCGTTGCCAATTCCGGAATAGAAATGGGACAAGATCACGATGGACTTCGTGACTAGTTTACCGAAGACCTTGAGGAAGAACAGTTTGGGTGATAGTCGATCGGTTAACGAAGAGTACTCACTTTATACCGATCTGGATTGACTACTCTCTTACTAAGCTCAGTAGACCGTATGTGGAGAACATCATACGCTTGCATGGTGTGCCTTCAAGCATAGTATCTGATAGAGATCCAAGGTTTACTTCTAAGTTTCGGAGAGCCTTGCAGAAATCGTTTGGTACGCAATTGGATATCAGTACAGCTTACCATCTTGAGACAGACGGTCAGTCTGAAAGGACTATTCAGATTCTTGAGGACATGCTACGTTGTTGCATACTGGATTTTGGTGGAAACTGGGATGATCATCTTCCTTTGGTGTAATTTGCTTATAATAACAGTTACCAGACCAGTGTGGGTATGGCTCCATATGAAGTGTTTTATGGGAGGCCGTGTAGATCGCCTTTGTGTTGGGCAGAACCAGAAGAGCATGTTACTCTCGGACCTGAATTGATTGAAGAGACTACTGAGAAGAT
>JXTB01000429.1:74328-104813 GCA_002914805.1 Parasponia andersonii
GCCCACTTTGAGAGGGTGTATATATGTATATATTGCAGTATGTATAAATATGAATGGAAATTTCCTTTTTCCTTCTAAAAGTTTTAATTTTCCCTAATTTTATCAGTTCTATGTCGAGTAGTGTCTCCCGATCTCACTAAATATTTATACAAATACCCTTACGTACGCGTGTGTGGGATCGGGGGGTGCTACATGCAACCTCCGCTAAAGAATCATGGGAGAAACTTCAAATTTCATATAAGGGAGAAGAAAAGGTTAAAAAAGTCCGTCTTTAAACTCTAAGAAGAGAGTTTGATTTACTACACATGACAGAGACTAAGTCAATTTCTGACTACATTTCAAGAGTTTTAACTATTTTGAATCAAATGAAGCGAAATAGTAAGAAACTTGAAAATGTTACGATCATGGAAAATATTATTCGATCATTAGGTCCAAATTTTGAGAATATTATTACTG
Organism: Parasponia andersonii; assembly: GCA_002914805.1. Taxonomy (NCBI): domain Eukaryota; kingdom Viridiplantae; phylum Streptophyta; class Magnoliopsida; order Rosales; family Cannabaceae; genus Trema; species Trema andersonii. The sequence goes on from JXTB01000429.1 coordinate 74,785, forward strand.
CTATCGAAGAAACTAAAGATTTGGAAGCTATGACGATAGAACAACTCTTGGGTTCTTTACATACTCACGAGAAAAAGAAAAAGAAGAAATCAAATTTTAAGAAGCAGCTTCTCATGACACAACTTACAGAGAAAGAAGATAGCCAATATAGCGAAAGAAATCAGCGTACTCGTGGTAGAGGATAAGCCCAAGGACAAGGATGTGGTGCAAATTGAGGTCATAGACGAGGTTGGAATTCCAACAACCACAATTATCATATCAGCAATTTCAAAAGAGAAGAAAGCTCTACAAGAGGTCGTGGTAGAGTTCGACTAAACTCAAGGCCTGAGAAGTCTCAGGTTGAATGTTTCAATTATCATAAGTTTGACCATTATGCTAGAGAGTGTAGAGCACCTAATAGGAGAATTAAAGAGAAAGTACATTATGTTGAGGAGAAAAGAGAAGAAAATGGCACTGTGCTACTAGCATATAACAATAACGGAGGACAAGACAACATATGGTATCTTGACACCGGTGCTAGCAATCATATGTGTAGGCATCGATCAATGTTCATAGAGCTTGATGAATCAATCAGTGGGAGTCTTTTTTTCGGTGATGATTCAAAAGTAATGGTGAAAGAAAAATGTAAAATTCTTATCCTCTTGAAAAATGGGGGACATCAATTTATTTCAAATGTTTATTATATACCCACAATGAAAACAAATATATTAAGTTTGGGACAACTTTTAGAGAAAGGCTATGATATTCACTTGAAAGATTATAGTCTTTCTATAAGAGATAACAACCTGAACTTGATTGCAAAGGTGCCTATGTCAAGTAATAGAATGCTCTTATTGAACATTCAAAATGATATGGCAAAATGTCTGAAAGCATGTTACAAGAATTTATCATGGCTATGGTATTTGAGATTCAGACATCTCAACTTTGGAGGACTAGAGCTACTATCCAAGAAAGAAATAGTGAGAGGCTTGCCATGTATCAATCATCCTTATCAGCTTTGTGAAGGATGCTTACTCGGGAAGCAATTCAGGAAAAGCTTTCTAAAAGAGTCAAATTCAAGAGCTCAGAAGCCACTAGAGCTCATGCATACAGATGTGTGCGGTCCTATCAAACCAAGTTCTTTCGGTAAGAACAATTACTTCTCGCTTTTTATTGATGATTTCTCAAGAAAGACTTGGGTTTATTTCTTGAAGCAAAAATTAGAAGTCTTTAAAGCTTTCAAGAAATTCGAGTCAGATCAAAGCCATGAGATATGATAGAGGAGGAGAATTTACTTTAAAAGAGTTCCAAGAATTCTATGAAATAAATGGAATTCGACGACCTCAAAAGAGTTTCAGTAATTAGGATCCCCTATCGCCCAAACATTAACTTGGATTAGTGTTTTTGGGTAAACTTCATAATCAGCTAGATTAAAATGGGCTATGGATTTTCTTGGCAGTAAAAGTGGGGCTGCAGGGTGCAACCTCAGAGTCTCTTTAACAACCATTTTTAAATATTGGAGTTGGTGAATGCCACTCTCACTGACTTTTCCCTTCCTCAAGCTATTTCTAATCTCGTCCTGTACTTTTTTCATCACTCTTGGATTCCTAGCCAGCTCTGACATGGCTGAAGTTCAAAGTAAAGTAAACAGACACCAATAATCTTACCATGAGGACTGCCTTAGTACAATCTCTACTGAATTGAATTTCACCAAACTCAGATTGACCTCTCTCTATGCTCAGCAGCAAGTCCACAAGGTCTTCCTTCCTTTCTTGTGGAGTTCTGTTTAGATGTTCATCAATCACAAGTCCAAAAAAATCGTCCAACTCATGGAAGCTCCTCTCAAACTTTGCATGAAGACCAGTTAGCCAGTCAACAATCCAACCCACGTTGGGAATGAACTCAGAAGCAGCAAAGCTTCCTAACGTGCTTTGTGCCCGATGAATCAATGATTCAAATCTGTCATTGTCTAGTTCACTCCCACAAAAGCTTTTCCCGAAGGCAGTCCTGAGAATCATGCTTGCTGTGAGAGCAAACATCTTCGCACTGACATCAACAGTAGCAGCCGAAAGCGAAGATTGATTGAGATCATTTATCAGAGAATCAATCTCTTTGTCTCTAACAAACTGAAAGGACTGAACGCTTTTGATGCTAAAGAGTTTGATAACGCAGATCTTACGCATCTCCCTCCAGTGTTCTCCATAAGGTGAGAAAGCAACATCTAGATTGTTGTAGGAAAGTTTTGCAGAACCAGCTAAGGGTGGTCTACTGCAACATTCCAGGTCACGAATTTTTAAGACCTCTTTTGTGCCGAAGAGACCACAACCGCTGGCACTCTTCCAAGCTGGAGGAGCATAACATGGCCATATCTTTTGGAAAGTTGCCATAAAGATTGATGGGGCAGCAGGCCAATTTGGTGTAAGTTGCCTATGATAGGAAGCTTTGTAAGGCCTGGAGGAAGTTGTGGCTTGTCTTCTTTGTTTACTTTGAGATTGTTTTTCATGAGAAAGAAGAGAGCTAAAAGCAGGGGAAGAAGAAGAAGCCACATTGTGCAGTACTAGTTAAACTTTTATCTAGCTCGTCAAACAATTTTGCTTCCCAATACTAGTTTAGGAAATAATAAATCATACCTAGTTTTGCCATGGACATGAAAACACCGTACTTTTCTTCTGTTGTCTGAGACTTTTCTCTTTGGACAACGACATATGCGGCTTCGTTTGTACAACAATTACTTACAGCCAAAGGGATTAAGTGTTGTCCTTGTGATATCTTTTGATTTTGGTCAAGTGAGATTACTTGTGACAGGGGTGATGCAGACTGCTGTGAATGAAGTGAAACGATGGAAACTTCTGCTTTCTTTTGCACCTAGTTGTTACTTTAGAAGCCTTGAATTGAAGATTTAAGTACTAAAATTTTACCAGATGTAATACAGATTATACTTTTGTAGGCCTGCCTTTCAATCTTCCAATTGATATTCATATCACTCTAGCTTGACTTGGGTAATTAATTGGTTTCTGTCACAACCTAAACCCTGGGGTAGTAGCAGAATGAGAATTTCACTAGAATAGAAATTTTGTTTTAAAAAAAAAACAAATGTATTGTGAATTCCAACTAATGGACCTATCTCATAGTTCATAGCCACCAATAAACACAGACTGAAACATTATAAGAAAAGCCAAATTTCAAATATAAACTGAGTATCATCATTCACATCTCAACATCAAGCTAGTATGGCATATATAGTTACAGATATTTTCAAAGTAACACACTTAATATAAATGCTAGCAATATACAGGTAATTAACAAGACTTAAACACAAGTCTTGTATTCACACTCCTAGCATTACCAAATCTCAAATTACGAATAAAAGATAACTTCTTATTCTGCTTGTTGACCGTCAATGTCACATTGGACACCATCTGTGGAGAAAGTAAGGAGGGTGAGCATAAATTGCCCAGTAGGTTACCCAATTTCCTTTTTTGAGAAAATTCTTTATAAATCTCAAAACATCTACATGGTTAGTAGTACTAGAAAACATTTCTATAAACATTAAGGATTTAAATCATTTACAAAAATCATGCTAAAATCCAAAACTAAATATCTAGGTCAAAAGATATAAAAGTCTCAATTAAAATAAGCAAAATACACATCACATAAATCAATACATCATATGAGCTATCATCCTCTCATCACAACTTGAGCAACTTATACATGTATTGAGTGCTCTCTGCCTGATATCGATCTCTGGAAACCGGAGGGGTACCCATGTGTCTTATCCTACCGAACCGGAGTGGGACCGAATGCCTATACCTACCGAATGGAGATAGTCAAAAAACAAACCCCGTGCGGGTTTACGGGCTCTCACCGAAGGCGGATGTATTAGTCTGCCTACTACAATACCGTGATACCTAAGATGACTTTTATGCATGATCGTATAAAATATGCAATATATATAGAGTCTCAAACAATCATGCAGTGGTTTAACATTCTAAACATGCTCTGATTTTTAATTAGAATCCATTTTGTACAGTTTCTATGTTTTTACCGAATTCTAAGTATAAAAACTTGTATAAAATCATATTTAAAAATATCTAGAACAATCTACAATATTTCACAAATTCATAGTTCATTAAAAATAACTATTCAAATAATTCAATTTAATAAAATCATGAAATTTTATTTTTCATAATAAATTCCAATTTTAATGAAAATAATAGAAAACAAGGAAATTGAATCCCCTACCTTGACATAGTAATTATACTGAGCTAATGACACTAGAAATATCTTCAATTGATCACTGAGTTGTTCGGACAGTTGTTTCCGAATCTCGTCACGTTCACTTGAAAAGTTGACTTTTCAAACGGAGTCTCGGATTGAGAAACGGGGGTCACAACTGAATTTAGAACACTCAAAGCATTGGTTTAGATATAAAGTTCGTCAAAAACTGGTCTAAGTACGGAACCAGTCTGTGGCACGTAAAACGATACAATTCATGAGCTATTTTCTTGATTTTTGTGCCACTTCGGAAAATAGTTGTATTTTGTATCAAACTTCATATCCCGACCTCACTGAGTCTAAATTCGAAGTCAAAACTCAGCTTTGAGGTCCCGAACACTAAATGGGCTCAAAAATCTGAAAATTATAAAAATACCACATTTTAAAAATAATTAGAAAAAAATGATATTTTCATCCTGATAATTAATGATCTTCCGGTTATCGTTTTAACACTTCAAAATCATGAAATTTCATGTTTCAAACTCCTCTATCACGCGGTAAAATTTTCTCGGGAAAAATAACTCAATTCCGAAATAATTACGAAAATACCACAAAAATTAAATATTATAAATTATTGCTACAGTAGTCAACTTCTCATTGGAGCCGAGTTGGAGGCTGAGAGTGGTCGAAAATAAAAGCTGGAGTCGAGACGAATCCAACGGTGGTGGTGGTGTGGTGATCAGATGTCGGAAGAGGAAACGGCGGGCAAAAAATCGATCCGTTGGTGCGACCTTCGGAGTGCTTGATCTCCGGCGAGAGGCGGTGGAGCGAGACGGCGGCACTGGGCGTGGCTTTGTCAGCGGCTTGGCAAGGATGCGGGGTGGCTTGTCGGGCAGTGCGGTGGCCGGAGGAGCCTCGGGTGAACAGTGGCAAATGTGAGAGTTTCAGGGGCTTCCGTGGAGAAGAAGAGAGAGTTGGGGGGTTTTTATTCAATTTTCAAAAACTGTAGCAGTTGGAGACGTGGTGCTATATGATTCGATCGAAAAAAAAGTTTCTGAAATTCTACTTTTACCATAATTTTAAAAAGATTCTTTTACTTTAGTCCCTCCTTAATTTTTCTTTTGTCCCCAATTTGAAATTTTTTTTCACTTTTGCCCTAATTGCACTTAGACTTTATCATGTCTAGATTCAACACCAAATTATTTCAGATTTGTATTTAATTAATCCAAAAATACAAAATTACCAAATTGTCCTTAAAGTAAAATTACTTAATTACCCTTATAAAAATTTAGGATTTTAGAGTTTCTATATTGATCATTTTGGTGATGAAAAGATAACCAAACCAAAAAATATCAAGAACACTGCTTTCGGTTTGAGTTTAAGTATAGATGATTTTCTTTAAGTTAATCCATCACTTGATCATCCGCAGTCAAATATTTAATTGGCAATCCGGTTGAAATAATAATACAATAACCAAAATTCTCATTGAGTTCATCCATGGACCACAATTTCTTGAGGCCGGCTGGGGCAAATGTCTCACCCGGGCACAACGTTAGAGAAAAATACAAACCTCAGTGGTGGCGAAACAACCAGACCAATCAATCATTACTCGGTTACTTAGTTCCAATTTTCAATGTAAAAACTATTCATCTAAGGTAGGAAGCTTGTCCCTAGTTGAATTTACTATCAATCAGGAATATTACATCCCCACTTACCTTCAAAGTACAGTGTAAAATTCAATCTATAAGCTATAACCAAGCCTTTCAGTAGAACTCTCAAAATCTCTTAGCTTACAAAATATAGAATCTAAAAGAGAAAGAAGAATATATTGCAACAGCAATGCGAAACTAACAATCTCTTAGCTCACAAATTAAAGAATCTAAAAGAGAAAGATGCCCATATTGGAACAGCAATGCGAAACTAACTGCTCTCAACAAACTCCATTTCACTCTCTCTGCGTTTGGCCTATGAAATAGAGCATATATATATATATTTATAAAATTCTCACATATTGAGCTTAAAATCTAAGACTTAGTTGATACATTCCAAGTAACTTCTAACTGACGTATTGTTGTAATATCCTAATTAACTTAATCAAATTAGTTATCACAACTTGTCAACACTCAAAATAGGAGTATATAAGTGATGATACGGCCAACTAAAAATGACCATTTTTAGAAAAAGAAGCAAAATCGATTTTGGCTTCTAATCAACTTTAAAATTAACTAGAAAAATAGATTTTTTTTTGTATTCTTAATAATTTTCTTTTACATGTCTTTTTCATTCGCAATATAAATAACAATAAGAGTACTATTATTAGTACTATTTTTTCTTTACTATTTTTAGGATTTTTTTTTTGAGAAACTACTCTTATTATTATAGCAAATGATAAAAGTAGTAACAATAATAAGTAAGATGAGAAAACAAATGAAATAGTAACTCTAGTTATTTTTTTCCCCTAGAAAATAATAGTTTTTTTTTTTTGAGCTAACTCTAAATATTTAGAATCAGTATCGATTTTTTTTTCCTGAGATCTCCGATACTTGATACGATTACAACATATATTTAAACAAGCATAGGTTAGTCACTCAATCAAAAAAAAAAGAACAAGTATAGATTAAGAACAAAAATAAACAAGTATAGATTAGTTACTCAATCAAAAAAAAAAAAAGAAAGAACAAGTACAGGTAAATGGTTGTTATTTTAATTCTTGCAGAGTTATTATTGAGGAGATTGTCAATTTACTCTCATTTATAGAAGGTGATAGATGTTGCTATATTTCTTGTCAGATAAATATTGAAGGCCACATTCTAGTAGTGCGATTGGGATCTGTTGATGTATGTTTAGCATGATGTTTTAGAATCTGATCTGGCTTCAATCTTAATAAATGTTTCTCGAGGATTCTTTCAAAATAAAAAAGAAGAAAAATAAAAATAAAGGGTTAAATATTCGTTCAATATAAAGAAGAACAAAAATTGCGATAAGATAACGGTTAAGTCTAGTATATTCCAATCAGAGGAAAACAAAAGGACACAAAGGAAAAGAAAAAGAAAAAGTAAAAGTCTACCTCAACAATGATTTAATCCAAGAGCTACATAGAGCAAGAGCAACGAACGATCCAGACTAATTCTCAGCAAATATCCAACATCGGCCGGCGTTTGAGAAATAGAAACATCAAAAATGGAAATATAAAAGTGATGACGCAACTATGAAAATGACAATTAAGAAACTTGGTGAAACCACGGCAGTGTAGATAAAAGACATTGGCACACCAGAGAAAGAAAATAGAAACATTCTTAATCTTTCAGCACAAGAAATGACCAATGTTTTGAAGTGTGATAAAATTTTTATAATTAATCACTAACTAATATATTAAGTCAAAAAATAATATGATAATTATATAATATGGAATCAATTAAGAAAAAATAAGATATCAAAATTTTATTGGACAAATGGGAATCTTAACATTCCAAAACATGTGTTAATTTCTCATTCAAAGACTGCCAGGATCATATCATGTTAATAAGAGGCCAAAACCTATGTCATCAAGACAAGTTTATTTGAAGTCCCCAGTTATGTTGAAATGTGTAACACCTACTTGGCAGCATTTTTCTTGGCCAGTTGTCAACAAGAGGAAAACCTTAAAGTAGGTCACACGATAACTGTGGATTGGTGAAGTCTGTTATTCACTCTTTTTCTTTTTCTTTTGTAGAGATTTTTTTTCATTAGGATTTAATATATTATAGCTTTAATGAGACATTATTTAGGCTGAGCTTATCCAAGAGATTCGTTTTGGTATGACTATGTGGAATTTAATTAGAGTTAGCAACCTGCTATTTCGAGTTTACCTACAACTCATATCAGTTATTTTTCTAATGATCTGAAAGGATACTGGATTATCTTATCGGTGGGTGCTAACTATACTGGGATGTATTTATAATGTGATATTACTTTATCTTCCCTTGCAGATCCATCTAAAAGAAGAAATTTTCTTCCCATAAGTTTGGTGCTCTTGAGCCATGTTTGAAGACCATATTGATAAAAATTCTCAATAATGAGCTCTAGAAAATGGTCATATTTACCATACCTCAAGAGACTTCATTTTTTGGGGTAGGATGAAATTTTATAATTAATCACTAACTAAAATATGTAGTCACAAAATAATATGATAATTATACAATATAAAGTCATTTAAGAGAGTGTAAGGTGTCAAAATTATATTGGATAAATAAAATTTTGACATTCCAAAACAAGTGTGAACTTCTCATTGAAATATTGTCAAGTTTATACTACCTTAAATTTTTGGCATAGACGTCAAAAGAACTTTTCTTTCCATTTGACAATACTAAATTGAAAGAACACTTTGTTTCCCAAAATCATACGTGTACCACACAAAGGTCACTAAGGTTTCAAAGCCACAATTAGTGGTAATTATTCAATGAGATATTTATCTCTTCAAATCCATGTAGTGGCTGCTGAAATATGCCTATAAATAAGCAAATATCCCTTTCTAAACGAAAAGGAGGAGCTCCTTTGGTTATTTTTGTCCCGCAGCATTGGAATCTCTCTCTCTCTCTTTGAAAATCATTTCGTCTTATACTACAGCTTTTCTTTCCTTTTAACTCTAGTCCATCCATATCACTCCATCAAAATTCATCCATCCAACAAGAAAGCTAACATTTACTCACAAACCCATTTTTTTAATTTTTATATTTGTTGTCTTTTTCTTTCTCTTTATTCAACACATATCCCGTTCCATTCGTACATTTACTAATACATATATCCTATATCATATATATTTAATTATAGGCAGTAATCCAGTAAATTTTTTGTCTCATATATTATTTTGCTCAATTAAAATTTGTTATGCATATTTTTTCATAGTAAAAATAAAAAGAGAAAAATATTAAATAATATATATGCTTTTATTTTTTTTTTCTAATTATATAAATTATGATAGTAGTTAGATTATAATCCAACGGCTAAACAAAATACTTATAAATAAATTAAAAAAAATATACCTACTAAAATATTGCCTATAACCTATATATATATATATATATATATATATATATATATATATATATATATATATCTTGTACCTATCATCGCTCCACTTATGTATAATTATATATCATATATATTATTATATTATTACTATTATTATTTTAGAATATTTTTTTTTTCTATATGTTATGCTAACATAATTGTTAACTATTTATTTCTACAATTTAAATACTTGCAGACCCATAGACTCGTGGAAATGAGTATTTTGATAAATTGAGTTATATAATACGACGCACTATATACAACTATCCATATTATTTTCAGTATTTTATATTTTTATAATTTAAATTTTAGTATATTAATATCATAACTATTAACTATTAACTATTTCACTAAAGCTATAAATATGGACTAGGCCAAGTGGGCTAGGTCATGTACCATTTAGGCCTAGTCCTGGTTGGACCCTAAGGTCGGGCCGTAGTAGTAAGTTTGTCATGTGTGTCCGGCCAGTCTAGTGGCCCATTTTTCAAAAAAATAATAATTTTTGTCATTTTTGCTATTTTTTAAAGAATGGGTTATTTACAAAATTCTAGCCAAAGGTACTAGAAATTGAAAAATCTTGAATAGACGATTTTTATTTGAAAAATCCCTGATTAATTTAGAAAAATATCACTTTTTGAAAGTATTATTAGAACAATACCACTTTTTCTTTAAATTTTTTATTTATCAATGGTACTCGAGATAATCAGTTAGATTACTGAGAGTAACCAATCAAGTTAATCCAAATAATTATTCAAGTTGTCTCAAGGAACCTTAAATATCTAATCAATTAATAAAAAAGTGGTATTTTTCTCAATACTTTTAAAAGTGATATTTTCATAATTAAATATGGAATTTTGTAGAACAATTTCAAATTCCGGGATATTTCAATTTTTTTGAAAAGATACTATAAAAAGTCAAATTTCCTCTTAAAAAGAATAGTATTTTCTTGTTTTAGTACCGATCCGGTTTTGGCCTGGCCTAGGATTTAGTCCACATGCTCTAAGGTCGGGTTAGGCTTATTTTTTACACTTTCACGCTCATCTAGTCTGAATTTCCTCTTCAGCCTGAACAGATTGGGTTGCCCATGTTTATAGCTCTATATCTAACATGTGGTGCCAAATTATGACCAACAAATTTATTATTCATAGTTAATTATTAATTTTGCCTAATTAATCTTTTTAAGTATCCCCAAGGAGAAGGAGCACTAGGTTTGAGTCGTATAAAGCATTTCATAGGCAACATAAATAGTAATTATAAGCACAATCATTGTTACTCTTTTTTCTTTTTTGTTTTGGAATTCTCTTATTACAATTATAGGAATTGATTATGGTTGTAATAATAATAATTAAGATGAGATTATAAATGAAAAGTAGCTCTAGTTCTTTTTCCGTAGAAAAAAAATTGTTTTTTTTCTATTTGGAAAAATATTTTTTAAAGATAACTTTAAATAGGTAGAATTAGTATCTACTTAACGAGTATAGGTTAATTAGCAAAAGAAAAAAAAAGGGTTATTAACAGTAATGCTTCCCGAACTATTGCATGAGTATTACTTTGTTCTCTGAATTTCGAATTTATATATTAATGGTCCTCGAACTTTTAATATGTTTCAAAAATAGTCCCAAACTAAACTTTCATCAATTTTCAATGAAACTTAGTCATGTATTGATTAGTCACGTATTGATTATGTAATTTCATTTTCTAGGGTTGAAACTTTATTCTTTTATACTCTCTACCGTCCACACGTCCCAAATTTTCACCCCTCAGTGCCGCAAGTTTTTTACTGAGTAGGAAAATCATGTACAGCTGCTGAAAGCCCTACTTAAAGGAAGCAACTCATTCTTTTTATGCAAAAAAGCATTATTTTTCTTCGAAAAAGAGGAATGAAAGTCAAGGATGGATCCTAAGATTTGATATTAGCCTTTATATGGTATGGATGAGCATTCTTCTTTTCTTTTCTTTTCCGTTTTTTTTTTTTGCAAACGGAGCTTTCTTGACATCTATTATGAAAATAAGTTCATTTTGTCTAAATTATTTGCAAATAGTTACACATATTGTTTGAAAATAATGTAACCATTTGTCTTTTTCTTATTCTTTTTCTAGTTGAGGTTATTTTGGGTGTAATAAATAATGCATTTAGGTATTTATCTTTTTGTTGATTATACAATTAATTTTAGGTAGTTGTTTGGCTGGTTATTGAAATTAATGTTTGGATTTACTTCTTTTCTATTGCAAAAGATTGCCTAGAAAATTTACATTAAAGGTCCATTATGGTGGTGAGTTTGTGAGTGCACGTAATAGATTGGCATATACTAGAGAGAATGTCTATCACATGGATTGGTGTAATGCGGATGGGATGACATCCTGGCTAATAAAAAAAATCTTTTAGCAATGAGAATGGGTCTAAAGTCGACACCTCATGTTATTATCACATTAGTAGAAAACCACTAAAAGAAGATAACTTGATGGTATTATGGAATGATGAGATAATAACAAAATGCTTTGCAAACCTGCCTCAGTCTTATGAGATGTCTGTATATTTTACCAATGAAGGGCTAAGGCTAGGTGAGAAAGATGAGCAAGATAAATAATTTGATGAAGATAATGATTTACAAGACAAAGACTATCAAGATACTAATTTTGAGCAAAGTGATGATGATTTGAATTTTGAATAGAATATTGATCCTATTGCGGAGTTTGCTTCCAACAATATCAAAAAGATCAAAGATCCTACTCTGTTAGATTTTGATGACGATTCTGCTTTCTCTGATGAGGATATGAATAGAAATCCTTCTGACGAAGATTATGAGAATGGAAAGGACGATGAATATGAAATTGCTACTACATCAAACAAAACAAAGGTACCAAGGGGCGAGGTTCAATTGAAGAAAAAAATGCCCCACTTTCCTACATTTCAAGCTAAAACAAATATGACCAAACAAATTTTCAAGCTTGGTCAAATGTGTCCCAATGCCTGCACATTTACGCAAGTAGTGAGAGAGCATGCTATTAGACAATGAAGGGACTTGAAGTTGTTTAATATGAAAGACACAAGGCTCGAGCTAAATGCAAGGGCAGAAACTATGGTTAGTTTTTACACAATAATGCATATATATAAAATAACTGCAAGTGCACAAGCCGTAATCAAATAATAAAATGATAAGAGAGTTGTCCAACTCCTCACATAATTAAGAGAGCCAATAATAAACATATTCTGATTGCATATTAGGCATCTAGAAGTCATTAATTCTAGTTTCAAAAAAATATGCTCATTCCTTATGTTATGTACTTTTACATACATGTTATTACACTAATGATTGTTAAAGTGTCCTGATGTAGTGTAAAGGTTCAATACGCTCAGAGAGAGAACTCGGTGTGCTAAAAGAATAAAGAATATAATTATGAAACTAATACTATGTGTACATGTATTAAGATCATACTTGTTGATAACTTAGTCAACTAGTAGTTTTCGGTAAAATGCAATTTTCACGTACTTCGGAGCTAAATTCACTGTGTATTTAACATATCAAATAGGCTTAATTCAATGTCTAGGACTTATTTATAGTATTTTATTTGTCGGATCCAGATAAGCACGAGGTGGCATTCAAGACACTAATTGGTATTTTGTTGCACTAAACTAGCTTAGATTCAGCTCAATCACGTAGTATCAAGTTTGTGCATTCTATTAATTGGGCATTAATATAATGTTGTATTATTAATTGAAGTCTAATTGACTTACTTTTATATTTAATGATTGGTTATGGGGCTAAGTTCGACCAAATTATAATAAGATTGGCCATATAGGATCATAAGTCAAAGTATGACTAGATTTCACTTTCTAAGATAGGATTCACCAACTTTGGCTACACTTGGGTATATAGGAATTACCAGCAATGTGGTGACTATACTATGGATGTTTTAGAGCTTGACATATGGAAAGTAATGAACAAAATACCCAAAATCCCCCTTAGAATTTAAGTTATGCCATTTCTTAGTTATTAAGTATCAATTTTAGACCAAATCTAGTCATTTACTTTCCCTTTCTCTCCAGTCACGACCGGAGACTCTCCAACATCTTCCTACACTTTTTTCAACTCCTCTTAGCCATATCTAAGAGTTTCTAAGTGGTAGAACTTAAATTAGAGCTCTAGAAAGGAAGATAGACCAAAACTAGTCAAGGTAGTTCTACTAAGTACTTATTTCTAGGTCTTATCCATTAATTTCAATTATCTACTTGTTTCCACTTAAACAAAGGTTTCTTCAGGTCTTCTTAAGTCTAAAAATCTATTTCTCATCCTCGGAAATCAGTTGGTGGAGATAGAAGGCAAGAACACTAGCAAAGACTCAAACTAGTGAAGGTGAGGTTTATGTTGAATTTTGAATTTTTAGTGAATTTCTTTTATTTCAGCTCTTAAACCTAAGCTATTATTTGATGAATAATGGTCCTAGGAATCGTTATATATTACTGGAAATATAAAATTTAAGTGGAGGATTAAAGTTAAACCCAAAGCCCCAAAGTTTACTATTTATGGAGTTAAGTGTTTTTATTTGCAATAGATTAAGTTTTCTATATTTGTAATCTAATTTCTTAAATTTAGATTGTATATCTTATTGATCCTATTGTATATTACACTCATTTGGTGGCTGCTTGTGACGACACATAAGTGTAAAAGTGGTTTTAAACTTGTTGAAACCGAAAAAGAGTTCAAATGCACTTAGATTGTTCTAAGTGATTCTCTTGATGTGTATATGTGGGAATTTGAATTTCTAATTGCTATTGTAGGTTTAAAATCATGATTTTAATCATGTGGGAGCATCCTAAAAATAGGGGAGGTACTGTCCAAATATTTTCAAAATGAAATGGCACCATTTAGGAGCAAATGGACTAGTTTTACAAAATTATGTACCATTTTAGATCATTTTTGTGCTAATGAACTAGCATTCATATTTTAATACCTTTGAATAGTTTTTCAATGCTATTTATGGACTCCCAAGTACCTTAAGTGATTTATATGCTTCTGAGTCATTTTAAGATCAAGTTTCCTAATTTTGTGAAAATTCGGATTTCGGTACTGTTCGAGTATCTTGATGCATTCTTTTGGCAAAATGTGCATTTTGAACAACAGTAAACTATGACAGGTGAATAGTACACCAATCTCTAGAGGATATTGACCCTTTCTACAATTCATTTCTATTCAGGACATGAGATAAGTAAAGTACTCAACTGTAACACAAGAATTATGTGCTATATAAGTATCTATTATGTTTCCATGTTTTGCATTTATTCTGGTTATGAGTATGAACATTGGCATTTCGATTTCAGCATATATGTGCTTGGTAATTTTGGTGTGGTATTATTATGTACACCATATAACCATGCATGTTTTATGAAAAAGTTTAAGAAGGGTAATATGATTTATGAAATGCCTTAGTATTATTGTGTAAACCTATTTTATCATAGAGAAGTTAAGACCAGATAACTTTCAGAAAGTTTTGTATCACTGTTACGGAGAAGCGGGATAAATATTTATAATTTTAGAGTGGCTGCCCCAAGGGAGGGGCAAGTGTGACAGGATTAGTCGTTAGGTTTGCCACAATATTCCTCCTCCAAGTTATATAATAGACTAAACTACAGTCTCGGGCCGCCTTATCTCTTGAGCTCGATGGGATAACGATAGAATAAGATTAGTAACGAGCCCTACTGTGGTAAGAGCCGACGGGAGGAGAATCCATGGGATATCATTAATTCAGGAAGCCCTGCAGGCATAGTGCTGAACCGGACTGTGGGCACAAGACAGGGAAGGGTCTAAAGGAAATTATTTATACCGAAGCATTTAAGCAAGCACGATCATACATTGAATTCATGTCATTGAGTAACATGTCATCCATTACTTTACTTACTGAGCTATTGCTTATTATAGTCTTGTGTTGCACGTAATGATTGAGATGATAGTATAAGCTTGTGAGTTGAAGTAGAGGCCTAACCTTGATGTTGTATATATGGATATTTTGACCACTTGTGGCGGGAGGGGGGCTAGTTTTTGTATTTTGGGATACTTTGTAGTCTCTAAATGAAGTTATTTTTAGTTTGTTTTTTTTAGTACCTATTTACTAAGTTTCATTTTGTAATATATTTATATACTGATTATGTATGTAAGTAAAGTCAGCTATCCGTAGAGTTTTAAAGAAAATAAAAAGTTTGAATTAGCCCATATTTTGGAAAAACAATTACAAGATTGTCTTCTAAAAGTAATGCCTTGTAAATAGAAATTAATAAATTTCCACTAGTAGTAGGAGGATAAAGAGGGCGTTACATGTTGGTATCAAGGAGGAGGTTTAAATCATTTATGTAAACCGTCCATATGTGTATATTGAGGAAGGGAATCACTTAGCTCACAAGTAAGTATTTTATATGCATTAATTTATATTTGTTGCATGCTTCATGTTTATTATTGGCTAATCTTTAATAGGATCAGGAGCATAGAAATGACTGCGACTCGAGGTCAAATATCTAGAGCGACTGAGGGCTCTACCCTTGAGAGACATACATAGGAGTTGGCAAAACTCCGCGAGATGGTCCGTATGTAGGCATAACAAATTGAGAGGCTGTTACAAAAGCAAGAGGAAAGACAAATTCTGCCTAACGCACAACCACCATCACCACCACCTTTACCATAAGCCCCAGCTGCATTTTATCCTCTTGAACCACTGTATAAACGGTTTAGTAAATAACACTCGCCAGTATTTGAGGGTACTATAGATCCACTCGATGTAGAAGAATGAAAATGTTCGTTGGAAACAATTTTTGATTTTATGCAGCTTAGTGAAAGGGAGAAAGTTTATTGTGTTGTTTATATGTTAAAGAAAGATGCACGTATATGGTAGGACGTGATTAGGCAAACCAGAGACACTACTGAGATGACATAGACAGAATTTTAATTTGTTTTTAACGAGAAATATGACAATACTGCAGTATTGGCAACAAAGGTGAATAAGTTTAGTAGGTTACTACAGGGTAACCTTTCAGTGGCTGAATATGTGAGAAAATTTGATCAGTTAGCAAGGTTCGCTTCAAACATGGTCCCTAATGATGTCACTAGAGTCACTCACTTTATGGGAAATGTCTACAGGAAATTATTTATACCGAAACATTTAAGCTAGCATGATCATACATTTAATTAATGTCATTGAGCAACATGTCATCTATTACTTTACTTATTGAGCTATAGCTCATTATAGTCTCGTGTTGTAGGTAATGATTAAGATGACAGCATGAGCTTGTGAGTTGAAGTAGAGGCCCAACCTTGGTGTTGTACATATGGATATTTTGACCACTTGTGGGGGGGGGGGCATACAAGGAATTGACTGTTAAATTATGGTTAATTACCAGAATTGTCATGGCCTAACTTTATCTTGGTAACCAAATTAACTGAGTTTATAATTAAATGAAAATAAATATAAATATAAATACAAGAATAAAATATGGAAATACAATGCACAAATATACTAGAGGATTGAATTCTCATAACCTTTTACTATGTCTTTTAATCACCAACTACATTCTAATCAGTTATTCTTAGTTTATAAGCCAAGAACCCAAATGTATTTCTACTCCCTCTCTTGAGTGCCGAATGAAATTATTCCTCAATCTCGGTTCTAATATCTCTACTCCAAACCTATAAATTAAGAATTCATTATGTTCCACGGTTCTTTGATCATAGCTTCAAAGGAATTATAGGTTTTCTCAAACTCTATAAAGTCCTAGGTTATGCTATCCTATAGTTGTTTCTAAAATTTATTTTCTTAAGTGACAAATTCTAGAAACCAAGTCATCCAACTAATAGCTAATTAGTTGAGAAGCATTAAGCATGGAATAGCATAAATAAATTCAAGAATAATATCAAAGAACAAATTGGAAATTAAGACATAGAACCAAAGTTTAAGTTACATCATACCCCAAGCATATAACAATTAATTCAACATAGGAGAATCCAACACTAATATTAATAAGAATTTTCCAAAGAAAAATACAAAATTCAAATGAGATTAGGGTGAGAGATAGGATAAGAAAACCTCTTATGTAGAGGTAGAACTTCAAGATTCAATCTCTTTAAGCCACTCTCTCAAGCATCTCCTCCAAGCTTTTTGCTCCAAGCTCCTTCTTTTCTAGGATTTTTGAGCTCTCTTTATTGTATTTTCTTTCCAACTGTAATGACCCGACTTTTTAAACCATTAACTGCTTACATTCTTAGCTTACTTAAAATAATTTAGACGCTGAAAATTTATGACAATTTTTTTTTATACATTTATTTCTTCTTAAGAGATTTCTATTCATAACTAACCATTTACTTAATTTAATAATTTTGAAAACAAGTAAAATTCTTCTCGATGGTTAAGTAACCTTTATTTAAATTTGCTTATAAAATTTTTCTTAGGGTGATTTAAACAATGTACAACAATAAAGTGCTCCCAGGTGAGGAGGGGAGTCACATACGGAATACTTAAATCTCAAGCTCTCCTTAGACAGTTTAGGTCTTTTTGACAGAACCCCTTGCATTTTGTATTTATTTAAATAAAAAAATTTGCTTAAATTCTATTCAGTTGAAATACATTTTCAAGTTCAATTTAATAAAACTATACGTTGTGAAATAAAATGCCAAGTTATAAGTATGTTTTCAAACAACATCAAGCTTACATAATTGAAATTATTCGTCTCATAATAAGAAAATATACAAAAGTAATTTTAATGGTGGTATTCCATTGTCCATACCTTACATTCATCTCTGCCACAATTCTAGCTAACCCATCGATCAAATCAGAGGTTTCTTTCATTTAGTACCTATAGCATAGATACTTATAAAACATGAGCTTTCGTTCAGCAAGTATAATGTAATTCTCACAAAACATCTTATATATAAACAAATAATCTTTTATGAAAGTCCAGTTATGTTGTTTTATGAAATCATTACTTTATGCTTTATTATAAAATATTGTATCATTATTTTATCACATTCTTTATTACAAAGTCTTTTATCTTTCTTATGGGAACTGATGTACGTACCGAGTGTGCACTTCTGAATAGAGAAATCAAAGGAGTGACCCAATTAAAAATACCTACGGTCATAATCTTAACATACTTTTCCTCAGGAATCCTTGCTTAGAGGAGGTTGGTCCTATTATCCCTTGGATATCCTCACCTAGTGAAGGTTAGTACGATGCCTTTAAATTCTTTATCTTATTTAGTCTTCTCTTAACATGAGTGAGTACGTTTTAGCAACAAACCCAAATTTATATTCCACTATCATAGCATTTACTTTGTTAAAGTATGCTAAAGTATTTGTTTTTACATGATAACATTATAATGTAAGCATACATCATTTTTATAGCATAGGAAATATATCTTTATAAGCATTCATTATACATAGGCTAGACAATAATAAAATAACGTTAAGTTAACACATGAAATAATTTCAAACATATCATACTGAAACATGAAATATTTTCAAACCATCCATGCCATAGGTAAAATTATACTTACCTCGTAATATGATTGTCCTAGTTTCACTCATTAATTAAGTACGTCTAGGTCGACGTTTTGACCTGATGTATACATACTCTATTTGTTAGAGTAATTTAAAGTGGACTTATATGTATACTCTATTTATTAGAGTAATTTAAAGTGAACTCATATTTTTTTTAAAAGAAAAAACTTCTAATTACTTAGTGTACTTAAGACAACTAAGACTCAGTCTCGATCAAACATAAAACTTCACATTTGAGAAATAATGTCATGTTATATTCATTGACTAATTTATACTTTCAACTTAGACAGATGAGATTTAATTCTTCTTAACTTTTATCATGGCGATCTTTTTAATCTATCAATAATTTGGTTCTTGATTTGAATAATATCATCCTAAATCAGTTAAGTTTTCTTAGTTATACTTCTTTTCATTAATTACTTTGAATTATTCTTGATTAATAATTTTATTCATAATTAAGGATCATAATATGATAAGTGAGTAAAACACACTAATAGCTATACGGATTCAAAATCTAAAATCATACTTGCTTTAAATATTATTAGGGATTAATCATACTTTTTAGGCCCATAACTAAACTTAGGATAAATACAAATAAAGGCATATATCGTTTATTTCCTATAATTGATTTCATGTCTTAAACTTAAGTAAATCTTTTCTTATCCCAACTAGAGATCTAAAATAAAGTTTTCTATTTATTCTTGTACCAAATTTCTAACCTAAAATTTTAAATTTTATAAATTATATTTTTGTCCATAATCTTAAGATATCTAACATTTATGCCCTCCAATGATAAATATTGATTTATAGGTTATCTTTTTATTAAAGACTCTTCCTCTATTTATGTTTACAATATAGTCTTAAAATGTCTAAAATAACTTTCTCACATATTCGACCTATATTTTGTCAAAATTACACTTTTGACACAAATACTCAATGTTTTGGCATTTTAGTCCTTTCAACTTTTGTGCAAACATTTTTAATTTTTGGATTAAGTATCTAAGTCTAAGTCATTAAGCTTGGTTCATTTTCATACATTTTTTATTTTAGGGTCTTGCACTTAAAAATCTTCTACTTTTGTGTTTAGTAATTTTTATTTTATTATTATTATTATTATTATTTAGCCTTTATTATTATGAAGTATTCATATTTAGAGAATTAAGAAATCAACAAAATAAGTTTAAATATAATATAAATTAAATAACATCTAAAGTAGATCAAATATGTTATTACCATTTGTTCTTTTATAGAATTTATTTGAAGACATAATAAGCAAGGTGAAAGAATATTTATCTTTCAAGCTTGAATCTTCTTTCTTGGAGTGTTTGGAAACTTTCTAAGTATCAATATTTTACTAGAAATCAAAATACTAAAAATTAAACTTCTTATAATTTTAGAGCTAAAAATCTTAATAAACTTAAAAGTGTTTGCGCAACCTGCCTTCCAAAATCTTTCCTCTTTTTTCCTTACATCTCCTCTACAAAACTAGGTGCTCTCCTCTATTGATTTTAATTCTTAATTTTTAGAGTCGATGAGTAAAATATTATAGCTCTTGTGAGTTTGGAAGAAAGTCAAGTAAAAAGAAGTTTTTTTTTTGATAGGATAATTAGAAAAATGAAGATAGTTTCAACTATATAATTAGAAGGTTAAGTATGGATTTGTAATTGCCAAATGAAGGATCTATTTATAAGCCATCAATAGAAGGTATCCAATAATGTACACTTTCACATTCCATCTTTCAGGACATATGCACCATTATCTAGGGCCTTGATTACCTCATAGGGCCCGACCTAGTTAGAGTCTATCTTCAAAGAATTCCCCGTTTTAACCTTCGAGACCCAATCCCCAGCATTAAATCGACGAGCGCTAAACTTCTTAGCATAGTAGGACCTGGCCTGTTGATGGTACAAGGCCATATTCCTTTTTTTTTTTCCATGAAGTCTGTGTTGCAGCTTAGCTGCTGCTCGTTCAGTGAAGTGTCTCTTACCACTTCGGATCGAAGGGTCGGGAGGCCAATTTCGGTCAGGATCATAGCCTCCGACCCGTAGACCATGGTGAATGGTGTTCTTCCTGTTGACCTCTGCTCTATGGTTCAATGGGCCCACACAACGGCCGGTAGCTGTTCTAACCACCTGCCTTTTGCCTCTTGCAAGTTCTTTTTAATATTGTTGAATATGGCCTTGTTCGTTGCCTCTGCTTGGCCGTTCCCCTGAGGGTAGTTTACGGACGAGAAACTGAGCCTTATATCATACAACTCACACAGTTCCTTAAGCTTAGCATTTTGAAACTACACGCCATGATCAGCGTGTATCTCTTTCAGTTTTCCGTATCGGCAGATTATGTTTTTTGAAACAAAGTTAATTGTGTCTACTTTATTAACGGTTGCATAGGCTTCAGCCTCTACCCATTTGGTGAAATAATTGGTGACCAGTAAGATGTACCTTCTTCCCTTTTGACTTCTGGTGAGCTCTCCGACGATGTCTAGGCCCCATTTAGCAAATGGCCAAGGAGTTATGTTCGAATGGAGTTCCTCTGTGGGTCGGTGCTTCATGGGGGAGAACCTCTGGTACTTGTCACACATCTTGAAAAATTGGGCCACCTCGGTCATCATGTATGGCCAGAAGTATCCAACCGTCAAGGCCTTGTAGGCAAGGCTACGTCTGCCAGAGTGGTTGCTGCATGCTCCCTCGTGGATTTCCTCCATTAGCTTCTGCGCCTCGACGGGAACTACGCACCTCAGCATTAGTCTCATCGTTAATCTCCTATACAGTTGTCCCCCCACCATCGAATATCTGGCAGCCTTCAGTCTGATGAACCTCGCTTCTTGGGGTCCACGGGCAGGTTCCCCAGGAGATGGGTTTTATCCACTCTTGTCTGCAAAGTCAGTTGCAAACACATGGCATGCAAGGGTCTGTGAAGGGTCCCTCGTGTTCTCGCCCTCTAACAGAATCTCTGCGTTTCCGATCGTCCCCCCGATCGATGCGCTTTTAGCTAGCTCATCAGCTTTTTGGTTCATCTCCCTGGGTATTTGTTCGATATTAAAACTGCTAAAGCGGGCTTTCACCCCTATTACCCTGAAGAAGTACCTATGTTATCTCGGCTCTTTTACTTTGAGGTCTCCCCTGACCTGAGCCAGATCAGCTGCAAGTCGGTCTTTACTGCGATGCTCTCTACTCCAAAGTGTAAAGCTAGCTCAAGGCCTTGTAGCAGCGCCTCGTACTCTACCTCGTTGTTCGTTGCCTGGAAACTGAGCCTCAAAGCTTTCTCTACCCTGAGTCCTACTGGGGCCTGCAGAACTATTCCGATACCTGACCCCGAGGCTTTCATGGATCCGTCAGTGTAGAGGGTCCAGGCTGAAGGGATGTGAGGCAGAGACATCTGAAGCGGGTCGTTTGGCTCGCCAAAGGATTGGATTTCCACTAGGAAGTCCGCCATGACTTGTCCTTTCTTCGCCACTCGAGGCCGATACTCGATGTCTTATATCCCTAGTTCGATGGCCCACTTGGTTAGTCAACCCGATAAGTCCAATTTGGCAAAGATTTTCCAGATAGGGAAATCCGTATATTCCGTAACCGAGTGTGCTTTGAAGTATTGCCTGAGTCTTTTCTTAGCGTTGACCAGAGCTAGGACCAGTTTCTCTGCCATACTTTATCCCATCTTGGCTTCCAAGAGCATGCGGCTTGCGTAAAACATCGGCTTCTGCTTGCTGTCTTCCTTTTGATGAACAGTACGGTGCTGATCGCTACTTTGGACACTACCAAATAAGCGTACAAGTGTTGCCCCTCTACCCGGGAAGCCAGGATAGGCGAATGACTTGAGTATAGCTTGAGCACTGCCAGTGCCTTGTCTTGCTCCTCGCCCCAGACGAAGTGGAGCTTCTCTTTATGCACTGGAAGAAAAGCTTACATCGGTTAGACATCTTGGAGACAAATCGGCTGAGAGCGGCTATCTTCTCAATTAGGTGCTGGACCTTCTGAATGGTTGAGGGTCTTTATACATCTGCGATTGATGACAACTGGGTCGGGCTTGCCTCAATGCCCCTTCTGCTCATGATGTGCCCTAGGAACTGGCCGGAGAACAGCCCGAACACACATTTCTTGGGGTTCAGACACATCCGGTATCGCCTCAGAATCTAGAAACATTCATCTAGATGTCCCAGATGGCCCGAAGCTTCTTTGCTCTTCACGACCATGTCGTCGATGTAGACTTCCATAGTCTTCCCTATTAGCTCGGTGAACATTTTGTTCATGAGCCTCTGGTAGGTTGCTCCCGCGTTCTTTAAGCCAAAAGGCATACGTCGATAACAGTATAGGCCTCACTCCGTAATGAATGCCGTGTGGATCTGGTCCTCCTCATGTAGAGGGATCTGTTTGTATCCAGAGTATGCATCTAGGAAGCTCATCCTGTCGAATCTAGCCATCGTATCGACCATTTGGTCGATCCTTTGCAGAGGGAAGCTGTCCTTCAGGCAGACCTTATTCAGGTGGGTGAAGTCTATATAAGTACGATTATCGCCATTTTTCTTCTTCACCACCACTGGGTTGCAGACCTAATACAGGTATACGTAATCCATGATCAGGCCGTTCTCCAGTAGCATCTTTACCTCCTTATTAATCGCCCTGTTTTTCTCTGGAGCGAACCTTCAGGGCCTCTACCTGACTGAAAGGAAAAGCAAGATAGATCAAAACTAGTCAAGGTAGTTCTACTAATTCTTCTTTCTAGGTCTTTGCCTATAATTTCAATTCTCTAGTTGTTGCTACTTAAATATTCATTTCTTTAGGTCCTATTAAGTTCAAAAATCTATTTCTAAGCCTTGGAAATCAGTTTGGTGGAGATAGAAGACAAGAAGTCTAGCAAAGACCCAAACTAGTCAAGGTAAGGTTTAAGTAGGATTTTGAATTTGTAATGAATTTCCTTTATTTCCGCTCTTAAGCCTAAGCTATTATTTGATGAATGATGGTCCTAGGAACCTTATATATTGCTTGAAACATAGAATTTAAGTGGAGGATTAGAGCTAGATCTAAAGCCCCAAAGTTTGCTATTTATGGAATTAAGTTTTTTTTCATGTGTAGTAGATTAAGTTCTATATTTGTAATCTGATTTCTTAAACTTGGAGTGTATATTTTATTGATTCTACTATTTCTTATACTCATTTGGTAGCTGGTTGTGATGACACACAAGTGTAAAAGTTGTTTTAAAGTTTGTTTAAACCGAAAAAAAAAGTTCAAGTGTGCTTATGCCATTCCAAGTGATCCTCTTTGATGTGTATATGTGGGAATTGAATTGTAAATTGTTATTTCAGGTTCAAAACCATGATTTTAATCATGTGAGATTATCCCTAAAATAGGGGAGGTGCTGTCCAAATGTTTTTAAAATGAAATGGCATCATTTAGGAGCAAATGGACTTGTTTTTACAAAATTATGTGCCATTTTGGATCATTTTGTGCTAATGAACTAGCATTCATATTTTAAATATTTTTGAATAGTTTTTCAATGCTAGTTATTGACTACCAAGTACCTCAAGTGATTTATACACTCCTGAGTCATTTTAAGATTAAGTTCCTAAATTGGTGAAAGTTTTGATTTCGGTATTGTTCAAATATCTTAACGCATTCGATTCGTAAAATGTGCATCTTGAATAATAGTAATTTATGACAGGTGATTAGCATACCAATCTCTAGAGGACATTGACCCTTTCCACTATCAATTCCTATTCAAGACACGAGGTAAGTAAAGACTTACAACTGCATCACAAGAATTATATGGAAGATGTATTTATGTGAAACTTACTTATTCCTGAAAGTTATGAAATGGCATGTGCATGGCATGTTTTGCATGCAAATGGAGATTTTTATTATAAAAGTATTTGAAAGTGAGTACCATTGTACCAATTTTATAAGTTAAGTTTTAATGTCAATTGTTAGTCTGTCGGAGCTGGATAGGTAAGTCTATTGATGCAGACTCTCCCATAGAAACGGGATTTGCGGATCTTATGACGTGTCTCGTTGAAGCGGAATAAGATTAGCGCGGTGTGGGATGCCCCTTTCATGAGGGAAGGAGTTTTTAAAAACTTCACACGACGGTCGCACCTTATTTTTACTCTTGGCCAGAGTTTCTGCCCAATGTTATCACGGCCTATCGACTTACGGGACTAACAATGCTCTAAGGGGCCCAATTATGAATAAGTTTTAAGGAAAATACATGAACCAAAATGTTTAAGAAAGAAAAAGGTACAATGGGAACTTTACGAGATTTTTAAGCATACATAAGCATGCATAGTTTTACTTACTGAGCTTTAGCTAATTTTAGTCTTGTGATGCAGATGAGGAGGCACATTTTGGTATTGACTAGCTGGTTTCCTGGCTTGTCTTTTGTCACCGTGATCATACAGATGTAGACGAGCTTGAACTGTGGGCGACATTTTTTGTTTTGAGATATTTTGATTATACATTTTGTAAAGACACTTTTAACAAGAAATGCCATGCAGTTTCTTTTGTCCTAAAGTTCTAGAAAGTTTCAAAAAAAAATAAAAATTGCCCACCTTTTTATCAAAACAAAAGATAATGTTTAAGAAAGAATAATACTTCATAGTTTGACTGTATATGATTATATGGTTAAACTAGGGGGTGTTATATTAATTGGTTGGTGGTATTTTTGAAATAAGTTCAATGAAACTGTTTAAAATAATGATTCTACACAGAAGTTGGTATTTTTATAAATAAGTTTTACGAGTTGGACATATTTATAAAAATATACCCAAAGCCCAAATTGTAGAACAAGCCCAATCCTAATTAGACTAGGGTTAGTTGTTTTTGGTCCCATATATATAAGATATATGAGAGGAGAAACTACACAGTAACTCTAAAGAGTCACACGCATAAGTTACAGGGAGAGGCAGAGAAAATTCGGCCAGCCTAGGCTAAGTGAGAATGAAAAAGGTTTTCAATAATTTCATTGTCTTATCTCACATCCCGAAATTCCATAGGATCAAGAAGGCATTCTTGATCGTTCTCCAATGAAGGTTTCGACTTGGTGCCACTCGCCTCATCAACCAAGAGCAAGAGCATAGACAAGAAGATCTAGGATTGGTGGTTTGATCACCATTAAGAAGGAGATCAAGGAGGAACAAGCTACAAGAGGTAAACCCTAATCTCATCTTTAAGGTTTTGTATCTAGATTTGATTTATGTTGTACATGATCTTGTATATGATGCATGTGTGTTATATGGTTCTGAAAACTGTTTTCATGTAAAAATTTTAAAACTTAAATCTGCTATTTTTCCGCTGCTTTCATGATATGATCATGTATTTTTCATATATGCATGCATGCATGATTTTCCTAAGTATTAGGTCAATTTACCAACATTGGAAATAAAGGAAAAGTCTCTAAAAGTGGCATTGATCAGTTTCCATATCTCAAATTATAGTAGAAGAAACTTTCAGATTGCACCTCCAGCTCCACTGCTTGTTCCAAGAGAAACCATATCACACTTCACTGTCAATGGTTACGAAATTCAGCCGACAACAATACTCTAAGTTAATGCTTGGGCGATAGGACGAGACCCTAGCTGCTGGAACGATCCTAGGGAGTTCATCCCAGAGAGGTTTATGGATAGATCCATTGAGTTCAAAGGGCAGCATTTCGAGCTCTTGCCATTTGGTTCTTGTTGAAGGGTACGTCCCGCCATTTATTTGAGAACAACAACAGTGGAGCCTGGCCTTGCAAATCTCTTGGACAACTTTGACTTGAAATTGCCTGATTGAATGAAGGAACAAGATATCAACATGGACGAGGCTACTGGTTTCTCTCTTACCACCTTTAAGAGAACTGCTCTCAACCTTGTGGCAGAGAACCACCTGTAGATATCTAGTGACCATTTACTCCAACTACTAAAAGATATATAAACGAAGACTCGTTAGTGACATCACTGTATTGTTCAGCTACTCTTTCCTTTTTAAGACTTGGTTTATTTTATATACTCTGAAACCATGTTATTTAGCCTAATAGTATCTAAGTTTCAACTCGATATCTAGACATATCTTGGATGAGTTCATTGTCTAATTGATTACACAGGACAAGATTTCTCCTCGACCCTATATCATAAGCTATTTGGGGACCTCCTTAGTAACCGCCAACAAAAAATGCAGGAGATTCAGATGAAACGACGGAATCAGACCAGGTCATTTGAAAGCAAGGAAAACATGGTCAGTTGGCTATCCAAATACTATGTCATTTTTGCTCTTCGAATAAGTTGTGAGGATTTTTCTAGAATTTCTCCCGGACTGTTAGCTTTTTTAAAAAAAATTTAATTAAGGCTTAACTGATGATTTGTATGTATAAAGTACTTATAACTACTCAATTTTCACCTTACTACAGTAGGAAATATAAATTTTCACGTCTACTGTTAGTATAACTCGGATCTAGTACTGATGTCACGACCCAAAGCCTGGGCTAGTGGCAGAAGGGGAATTTCACAAAGGTGGGAAATTCCTTAATTTATTTGGAAAGTGTCAAAAGTTCTAGTTTTTATAAAACAGTCCATTTAAATAAAATATTCAGAATTCTATCCCGTGAACCACTCCCACAGTTCGTATACACCACCAAACATAAATTGAACAATTACTTAAAAACATGAAATTAATTTCAAAATCCATCATCATCATCATTTCCAACAGTCAGAATAGCATACATAAGTTTTCAGACAAAATAGAAAGCAGTAATCTTGGTTCAATGCTAACACAAAAATCCAAATAGTCCAAAGACTATGACAATAAACTCCTAGCATTACCAAGAGGCGAATTGCAATTAGGATGACGTCTTACTCCTCTTGATCACCAAGATCGCACTGGACACCACCTGAGGAGGAAGGTAAGGGGCGGGTGAGCATACAATGCCCAGTAGGAAAATAGTTACCCCGTGGAAAAATAGTTCAGTGATGGGAATCTCCTGCATGGTTAGTTCAAATCCAAAACATACACACACGTATATATATAATCCAAACTGAAAGTCAATATATATATAACAGTGTAATAAAAGCATCACTCCATATGCACATGACAATAATCAACCCATACCCATGAGCTCACATCCTCTCATCTGTGGAAACCCAGGATGACGGCACTAAGTGTACCTAACAGCCTGCCTGATACCTAAGCCCATACCCGGAGGGGACACTCATGTGTCGCCTACCAAACCTGGAGGGGCAACCGAATTGCCTACACCTACCAAATGGGGAGGTAATTAGAAGTAACAAGACCTTGCGCAAGTTTACGGACTTTCACCGACGGTGTGGCATGCAGCGTCACACTGTAAAACCCACGACGCTAACACGATGCTCATGTATGATCCTATGACACGTGCAATACAGAACTGAAGTGTAAAAACTACTATACTCTGGTTTTTCAATAAAATATGCATAATAGGGTTTTATAGAAAAACGAATCCAACGGGACCGGTTTGAAGCCGAAACGTGGCCGGAATCGTCGCCGGTGGCCGAATTTCCGAAAAAGCTTCTACCGGCTTTAATGGTTTTTCCCGGCAACACAGGTAGCGGCGAGCGGCGAGGACGGGCGGTGGAGCTTCGGCGCGGTTTGGCGAGTCGACGCCGGTCGGTGGCACGGGCGGACGACGGCTAGCGGCGGAGCTGCGGCCTTCTATGGTGGCGCGGCCAAGAAGGATTCGAGGGAGGAGAGAGATAGAGAGGTTTCAGGGGAGGGAGGAGAGAGAAGAGAGAGAGAGGAGGGAGGAAGATGTGCACGTGGCCCCTCTTTATTGGGCTGTGTAATTTTTCAAAATTGCACATAAGTCCCCAAAATTTCAAATCTCTATCAATCTAGTCCCCCAAAATTTGCAATTTAGTCCATCTGAACAAAACTTTTGCCAATTAGTCCCCACAATATTTTATCCAGAAAATTTGTAAATTGTCCAAATTACCCTTGAAAATTTCGGGTTTTTACATTCTCCCCTCTTAATAAGAATTTCGTCCCGAAATTCAAAATACAAGTGAAGGTTACATCACAATTCAACTTCTAACTGGAAGTTAAACAAATGAGGGTACTTCTCGTACATCTCCGTCTCAAGTTCCCAAGTAGCCTTGTCCCCTTTGTGATGTTCCCAAAGTACCTTGACAAGTGGTATCTCTCTGTTACGAAGCACTTTCAACTCTCTAGCCAACAAGCGAACAGGTCGCTCTTCATACGATACCTCCTCTTGAATCGGTACATGCACATACTGAACAACATGAGATGAGTCCGACGTGTACTTCTTCAACATCGACACGTGAAACACATTATGCACGTGACCCAACTGTGCAGGTAGATT
Organism: Parasponia andersonii; assembly: GCA_002914805.1. Taxonomy (NCBI): domain Eukaryota; kingdom Viridiplantae; phylum Streptophyta; class Magnoliopsida; order Rosales; family Cannabaceae; genus Trema; species Trema andersonii. The sequence continues at coordinate 103,887 of JXTB01000429.1, forward strand.
CAAGCGATACGCCACTGGTCCAATTCTCTCAGTGATCTTAAAGAGACCAATATACCTTGGAGCAAGCTTACCCTTAACTCCAAATCTTGTAACACCTCGCCTTGGAGTCACTTTCAAGAATACGGAATCACCAGTATCGAACTCTACCTCACACCTCTTTGGGTCAGCATAACTCTTCTAGCGACTCTAAATCTCTTTGAGTCTCTCTTGGATATCCTTGATCTTCCTAGTAGTCTCTTCAATTAATTCAGGTCCGAGAGTAATATGCTCTTCTGGTTCTGCCCAACACAAAGGCGATCTACACGGCCTCCCATATAACACTTCATATGGAGCCATACCCATACTAGTCTGGTAACTATTATTATAAGCAAATTCCACCAAAGGGAGATGATCATCCCAGTTCCCACCAAAATCCAGTATGCAACAACGTAGCATGTCCTCAAGAATCTGAATAGTCCTTTCAGACTGACCGTCTGTCTCAGGATGGTGAGCTGTACTGATATCCAACTGCGTACCAAATGTTTTCTGCAAGGCTCTCCAAAACTTAGAAGTGAACCTTGGATCTCTGTTAGATACTATGCTTGAAGGCACACCATGCAAGCGTATGATGTTCTCCACATACATTCTACTGAGCTTAGTAAGAGAGTAGTCAATCTGGATCAGTATAAAGTGAGCACTCTTCGTTAACCAATCTACTATCACCCAAACTTCGTCGTTCTTCCTCATGGTCTTCGGCAAACTAGTCACGAAGTCCATCGTGATCTTGTCCCATTTCCACTCCAGAATTGGCAATGGCTGAAGTAATCTAGCTGGCCTCTGGTGTTTAGCCTTAACTTGCTGACAAGTCAAACACTTAGCCACAAAAGTAGCTACATCCTTCTTCATTCCTTTCCACCAATACTGTCGTTTCAAGTCTCGGTACATCTT
>JXTB01000429.1:108065-140041 GCA_002914805.1 Parasponia andersonii
CGGGGAAAAACAGTTCAGTGATGGGAATCTCCTGCATGATTAGTTCAAATCCAAAACATACACACACGTATATATATAATCAAACCGAAAGCTAGTATATATATAACAGTGTAATAAAAACCATCACTCCATATGCACATGACACAAATCAACCCATACCTATAAGCTCACATCCTCTCATCTGTGGAAACCCAGGATGATGGCACTATGTGTACCTAACAGTCTGCCTGATACCTAAGCCCATATCCAGAGGGGACACCGATGTGTTGCCTACCAAACCTGAAGGGGCAACCGAATTGCCTACACCTACGAAATGGGGAGGTAATCAGAAATAACAAGACCTTACACAAGTTTACGGACTTTCACCGACGGTGGGGCATGCAGCGCCACACTGGAAAACCCACGATGCTAACACGGTGCTCATGTATGATCCTATGACACGTGCAATACAGAACTGAAGTGTAAAAACTACTGTACTCTGGTTTTTCAATAAAACATGCATAATAGGGTTTTATAGAAAAACGGGCAGCGTAACGGCCCTATTTTTGATATACCCAAAATAACCTACACACAGCAAATTCCCAGAGCAGTACAGTAAATAGTGTATAGCCAGATTCCATCACATATAATTCAAATCATTAAAAATACACTTGTTCTTATATGTTGCAGAAAATAAGTATTAACTCAAAAACGGTATAAAACGAAAGTAACTAAACCCCTACCTTAACAGAATAGAGACACCATGCTATTAAGTCTTTAAGGTGTTGTTGACGATCGCCCGGAGGGTTGGGATCCGATTCCAAGCCCTCGATCGTCCTCGTGCGAAAAATCAACTTTCTCACCAGAGCTTCAATTCCACAGACGGACCTCTTCACTGAATTCCTAGCACCCAAAATAGCTAGGTTAGACATATAACTTGTCCAATTCGGGTCTGGGTCCACACCATACCGGTGGCACGCAAAACGAGACAAAATCTCGACCGTCCGATCTCAATTTTTGTGCTGATCACAAAACTACACAATATATATATCAAACTTCTCCATTTTCCGAGTACATTCCAAAAATGAAGTTAAAATTACAATCCAACGGCCGGATCAAGAAGAACACCCAAAAACTCAAAATGGCCAAAAATGGCAACTTTCAATCCGGGCAAAATAGAGTTGAGATATATATACCTTGATGATCCTTGCGATGATATGAATCCAACGGGACCGGTTTGAGGCCGAAACGTGGCCAGAATCGTCGCCGGTGGCCGAATTTCCGAAAAAGCTTCTACCTGCTTTAATGGCTTTTCCTGGCGACACAGGCAGCGGCGAGCGGCGAGGACAGGCGGCGGAGCTTCGGCGCAGTCTGACGAGTCGACGTCGGTCAGTGGCACGGGCGGACGACGGCTAGCGGCAGAGCTGCGGCCTTCTGTGGTGGCGTGGCCGAGAGGGATCCGAGGGAGGAGAGAGAAAGAGAGGTTTCGGGGGAGGGAGGAGAGAGAAGAGAGAGAGAGGGGGGAGGAAGATGTGCACGTGGCCCCTTTTTATTCGGCTGTGCAATTTTTCATTATTGCACATAAGTCCCCAACATTTCAAATCTCTATCAATCTAGTCCCCCAAAATTTGCAATTTAGTCCATCTGAACAAAATTTTTGCAAATTAGTCCCCACAATATTTTATCCAGAAAATTTGTAAATTGTCCAAATTACCCTTGAAAATTCCAGGTTTTTACAACTGAGATCTTAAATTGTGAGTAGTCCTAGACTGTCAGCTTAATTTCTCTTATTTTCTTGTTGTTTAAACACTGTGTTTATGTGTTTGGGTTATGTTTTCAGCTGCTAGCCCAACGGTTTTAGTTTTTTATTTGGGATTGTGAGAATTTTTAGAGAGAATTCCGTGTTTCTGAGTATCAAGAGAACTTTCCACATTGACTCCTACACTAGTTTCGGAAAATTGAAGATATATGGATGGTGAGACTTTCTCCAATACATTATGCTAAAAAATAATGTGTTAATGCTAAATTTAGTATCATATGTTAAATTTAAAATGCACTTTTTGAATTTTGCTCCAACGTATATATGCTAAAAAAAATGTTATTTTATATTTTCAATATTAACTTTATGTATAAAATATATTTTTTCCACTATATACTCTTATTATTTTATCACTTAATTATTAATCATAAAAATTAACTTTATCTACCAATTTAGAAGTACTCATATTCTATATATATGAACAAATTAGTCAATACAAAAAAATATAAATAAAAGAAAATCCTCCTATAAATTATAATTGATTTAGTAAAGATAAACTTGTAAATAAAATTTAATGAAAAAATAAATACATATATTGAATTTTGATAATATGATAAAAACACATGCTAAAATGGTGGCGAAATAGTGGCAATGTTCTAAATAACAAAACATGCTAAAATTTAGCATGTGCTATATTTGGCAAAACAAATTGCGCGTGCTACAAACTATTTGAAATAGAGCGTACCATTAGAGAGCCATTTTTCACTAAACTGCTTAAATTTAGTATTAGTATGACATTTAGTATGTCCTTTGGAAATACTTTGAGAATGAACATCTGTCTCGCTGATTATTCAATCGCTAAATAGGGATATCATGTAATACCCAACACAACCAGAAAGAAAAACCACCGTAGATATGTGTATGTAATACACACTTACACAAGAGAAAAATTAAGCAAAAAGACAATAGCCCTTAACCATAAGTTTCATATAGGGTCATTTTAGTAACTCTATTTGGGAAACTTTAAGAAACTATAAGAGTAATAATATGTTCAGTTTTATACATATGCTTCATGGAAAAGACAGAAAGATGACCGTGTAATTTTTGAGTAGAAGAAAAAGAAGCAAGAACAAGATTTAATTCCTTTCAATTTCAAGGTAATTAATTGTAATATGTTAAGTGTACATACATAAATTGGATCCTAGGAATTTAATTTGCATGTATCTAGTTAGGGTTTTGAATTGCCCAATAATAGTTCATGAATTCTAAGGATAAATTTGATATACAATGAAACCTATTAATTTTAGGATTCAAACAAGATAAGTTTTGAGTGATTTGGTTAGATAAGTAGAACATTATGGACTTTAGGTGTTCAGGTGAAAAATACAATAGTGATTGCAACAACACTTTTAGAGAATTTTAGTTGTTTAACTAGGTCATAAATAAAATAGTTAGAAAGTTTACTGGATAAGGTTTGTAACAATATATAAATTATTGAAAACAGAGTTATACCCAGAGAATTATGACCTATTAAAATGAGCATTAAGAAATTTGAAAAAATTTGAAACTTTCGGCACTTTAAAAAGACAGTGACCTAGTAGAACTTGGTACTTTTAAGACCCTCATAACTTATAGAGCATGTCTCCTATAAATGGGTAATCTTGGAGATAAGTTTTAATTGATATAAATCATGAGAAATTGACATTGTTAGGAGAAATTATGAAGTTGATCATGGAAGGTGTATATATATTAAGTAGTCATTATTTTTAGTGCACTGAGAGTACAATTTTAACGTTGTGATTCGTATATATGATTAATGTGATATTGAGGCCTGAAAGAATGTGTTGATTAATTAAATTAATTAGCCAAAATGAATGAGATAAGTAATATTTAATCTTTTCTAGTAATTTTTCTTGAATAGAACCTAAATGTATAACTCATGTATATAAAGTGTTTTTTTCCAACTTTATAAAAATCTAGTAAAGATATGACAAACAAATAAAGTAGCCATATGTTCGAATCTAACAATACCATACCATAATCAAAAGGTACAATAGCTCAAGCCACCACATTTTGTTAGAAAACCTACAAACACTTAGTAATTCTAGATTACATATGTTTTTATATTTAATGAAAACAATATGATCACATCATAAATGCAGCGAAAAAATTAGCAAAATGAATTACAAAATTTTACATAAAAACACATATTTCAAAACCAATGAATAAGTATATATTAAACAGGATCTTCATATAGCAAAATCAAATCTAGATGTATAAAATCCTAGAGTAAAGGGATTTTGTGTTTATCACTTGACGTGTGCTCCTCTTTGATCTTTTTGTTGATGATGATCAAATCTTCAACCTAAATCTTCTTATTTATTACCAGGCTCTTAGAAGATAAGTTGATTATGCACCAAGTTGGATCTCTCTATTAGAGAATAATTAAGAATACCTTCTTGATTTTCTAGAACACGGAGACTTAAGATAAGAACGTGAGGTTGTCTGAAACCTTTTCTCTTATTTTCACCATAGTAGGCTCTCTCTCTCTCTCTCTCTCTCTCTCCCCCCTTGTTGTTCAAGTATAGCACTTAGAAAAAAACAGTGTAATTTTTTCTCTCATGTATCTTATATATATGTAACATCCCAAAATTTCAACTCTCACTTATATATAATTCATAAATAAGTTTTAACAAATTAGTAATGTTAATATTTTTATAAAAGTGAAATGTAAAAAAAGTATGAATGAACAAATTGTTTTTCATTTTATTAGGAAACACGAAGATTTTTATTTATTTTTTTACATATTACACATAGTACTGAAAACAAGCTAGGATCTAAAAATCCTTTGCATAACTATATACATATCGAGCTTTCCACCCATAATTTTATTTCAAAGTACATATATACAAACAGAATCGAGATATGGCTTCTATGCACACATTCACATATCAAACATTATTGCGTTTAATGTAAGAACTAATAAGTAATAACTCAATAAGTAACATAATGGATGACTTTGCTTATGAATATTTCACAAGATCATATCTCAAACTAGGGCTCTTTGTATACTACATTATTTAGTCAGAATAGTACATCTGTCACTGAGCTGCATACAAAATACATCATAAATAGTCATAACATTAGCAACATGGAGGTTTTTATATAAAAATTTTATTAATATCAGTGTACATCAGAGGTCATCTTAATGCTACTAATACATTAAACCACACTAGGATCTAATCTATTAAAGTTATATTTTCACTTATTTGGAATTTCAACTCGCCATGTTCCGTATCCACCATAATCTTCCAAGTAACAAAGTACACAATTTTTTTTTCTTTCGAAAAAATTAAGTCTTATAAAAACACATAAAATAAAGAAATTTTAAACTAAAAATATTTTATACCATTTATTTAATAATATTTATCTATTTTATTGAGGCAAGTAATATAAAATCATATAGTTAAAAACGTTATTTACCTCAAAACATATAAAGTAGTACATTAGAAAGAGATGGCGTCCTTAATAAGTAGGATATACTACATTTCTGAAAATAAATTCTATACATCATTTCTATAAATAGACCAACTATTGATCGTATAATTACTTCAACAGGAACCTAAACTAATTCTATGATTCCAAATTAATTGCTTGAATAATAACAACTACATAAATTAAGATGAAGGCAAACACTATAAGAAAAAAGGTCTTTAGTGACGATTTTTTATTATCATCACTATAGGTCTATAACGGTGATAAAGTCGTAGTACTGTAGTCGTCGCTATAGATCGATCGGTATAGGCCCCCTAAAGCGATGACATATTTTGTCGCCATTATAGATGACCTATAATGACGACAAAATATTATCGCTATTGACGCATTTTAAAAATATATATATATAAATTAATACTTATATCTATGATAAATGTCATTATTATAGATATCACACATTTAACAAAAAATTACAATTAGTTTAATTAATCTAAATTAATTCTACAATAATTACTTTAAGAAGATAAAAAATAAAGTTACACCCATAAGAATCAAAATCAATCTAAAAAAAACTACCAAAAAAAAAAAAGAAACCTCTAAATCAAAGTCAAAAATTAAAACTAACACTCTTAACTAAATATATTCCATACTCTAAAATCAAACTATTAATAAATTTCATAACCCTAAATATATATATATATATTTTACAAAAAGTATATTCAACCTCAAATTAATAAATACTCAATAAAATTATAACACAAAATCCACATATTCATATAAATACCTAAAACATTTAGTCCACATATTTACAAATCCAATTGAACTATATTAGAATTTAGAGAAACTTATCTCTCTAATAAAGAAAAAAACATGAAATCTATAATAACACAAACCTGAATAACAATTAATCAAGGAAATAAAAAATTATTATTTATAACAAAATTTTACATCAGTACATAAAAGAAAAAAAACTAGATATGCATATATATATATATATATATATATATATATATATTAGTGAGAGATGAGAAATATATATTAGTGAGAGATCAGAGAGAGTGAGAGAGAGTACAAATTGAAGAGAAAGGATGAGAGGGAATGGGGTTTGGAGAGAATGAGTAAATAAATGACATGATAGAAGAAAAAGAAAAATATTTGATTTTTTATTATACAGTATTTATAACGACGACAAATGTCATCACTATAGATAGGAAAAGTCATTCCTATAGATAATAAAAGTCGCCGTTATAGTCTGAATGACATCGTTTCAATTAAATTTCAAAATTGAGGGCAGTAAACGTTACTGCTCAAAATTTCATTTGAAACCTATAGTGACAGTACGAAGTCGTCGCTCTGGGTAAAATAAAAAAATTAATTAAATTTTTTAGATTTAGAGCGATAAAGTTTACTGTTTAAAATTTAATTCAAAACTTCTAGCGACGACAAGTATGACATTTGTCACCGCTATAGGTTAAATATATTAAATTTATTTTTATATTTTACATTTAAAAAATTAAAATTTATCAAATAAACTTTATAGCGATGACAATGACATCGTTATTGATTAAATATATTAATTTTTTAGTTTCTTTTATTCTTTTTATTTTTAAAAAAAATTAAAATTTATTAAGTAAACCCTATAAGGACGATATTTGTTATCGCTTTAAAGTGTATAGTATAATTTTTAGCTGAGATATGGTGCTATTTTTGTCCACCAAAACTATAATAACAACATGAGGACATGAGGATATCACTATATATGTTATCGCTATAGATTTGTTTTCTTCCGGTGTAATTGCTACCAAAACGACACCTTTTTAAAATAAAGTGTTTTTTTTTATATAGTAGTATCATCATAAAACTTTCATTTCGGAAAAAAAAAATACAAAATAAGATATAAGAGAATAAATTATCTTTAGCTTTATCTGTGTCTAACTTATTGTAATGATCTATATTATTAGCCTAACCTCATTAATTGATATATCGTTTCCTTAACACTAATATATCGTTTCCTTAACACTAATAAATGATAACAAAATCAAATAGAATTTAAAATACTATAAAAGATTTTTAGTGTGTCAAAATCATCCAAAAGTAGTAATAATTAAAAAAAATTCATTTAAATTACTTTATTGGCGGCTAGGTACTAAACTAACAAGTAACTAATGCTAAAACTGACCACTTATACATTTAACAGGTATAAGAATTTAGCGTAGTTTAAGAATTCAAAATATTAGTGTCTCAAATTGTTAAAGTAAATAGTAGACTGTAAAAAAATTTAGTGTAAGACAGTGGACGACAAATAATCAAATTTTCTAGTATTTAATGTCAATCGCATATTAAGAAGCCTAGATTAGCTCCTACTAGCCTTAATATTATAGCTATAGGAAATAGCTCTTAAGTCTAGTTTAATTCTAAATTTTATGCATATAACACAAATTTATCAAATTTTCATGTCATAAAATAATATCATCATAAACTGACCTCTACAAGTTCTAACACAAATAGCCACACAAAAAATTGTAAAGAATAGTCGTTAGAGATATTGTAACCGGGTAAGAATGACTTGGGAGAGTGTAAAGTATTTTGTCTCCAAAGTTTAGCTTTAAGTTTTCCAACAGTTCATAGACTTAGAGGTCTAGAAATAGAAAACATACAATGATGCTTATAAAACTAATAAACCTTTTATTTTATTATTCTTTTTTTTTGGTATGAATATAAAGATAATGGACACATCTAGTCATGATTTCTAGAAGGAAAAAAATAACCGGTTTAAAAATTGGAGTGGCTAAACTTTGTACATAATCATTCATATACTTAAATCATAAAAAATTGGATAAAGCACTAGGTGGCACAACACTTGTGGTAAGGTTTGCACTCTTCTACTATTTAGAATTTTAAAAATATATCTATGAATTCCTAACAATGGGACCTACAACTTATATAATAAAAAAAAAATGAAGGTATTAACTCCTTAAAATAATTACAATCATAACTAAAGCTAGAATTGATAACAAACACCTTATTTAACATTAGTGATTCTTATTTCCCCTAAATCCTTGAATGATGATTTAATCTTTTAAACTTCTATCCAATAAATAAATCAAAAATCTTAATTTAGATTACACTAACCTCACTTTAGTGGTCCATTTATATACAATAATGAGCAAGGAAATCACCACTAAATCCTTCAAATAATACTAATGTTCTAATTGATATTACAAAACACGTTAAATTTTTTAACAATATCCATGATATCTAATAATAATTTAATTTTCTTTTATTCTAACACACCAAACTTATCTTGCTTGGAAGACCATTAATTTACTACTCAACCTAAAAATTCTGTCGGCTTTCTGAAATTTAGTACACTTTAGTAAATATTTCCCAATGTATAATAATAATGTAATAAAATTCAAAGTTACATCTTATGGAATGAAACATGCTTAATTATTGGCTAATAAGAATTTGTGAGGAGTTTGGGTGTCATAATATATCAAGTTTAAAATGGCTAACTCTAGTCTAATAGGATTGGATTTGTCCTCCAATCTGAGTTTTATGTGTGTTTTTTTAAAAAATTATCCAATTATCATAACATATTTATAATAGTACCAATTTTTATGTAAAACCCTTATTTTATATAGTTTTATGAGACTAATATCACGAATACTATCAATCAATTAATAAGCCTTGTTGAGTTAAATTAGTGGCATAATAGATCCAAATAACCTAAATCTCAATAGTATAACAAATATCCTAATAACGTTTACTATGGTATTTATCTAATTAATATTAATAAAAGGGTTACTCCACTAATGCCTAAGACCATACTCTTAGATTAAATATCATACTTTTTATAGAGACTTAATCAACTAACCTTCACTAAATCATCAATCTAGCATATTTTATACCACATGTAAAATCCCAATACAATTTCGTAGTTGAATGAGTGAAATTATTATAGTACCTCTTCAATACATATTTATCTTTCTGTCAAAGAAGAATATTGTTGATAATTTTACTATCAATGGCCACTGGACAAAATTTTCAATCATTCACAAAATAAATATTATAATTAATTATTTGGTTTTCCCATCAATTCATAAATCATAGGCTCAAAGATGATAGAGTCAAAAGGCTACAATTCATGAAAATAAGTTCATTCAAATATTATGGATAAAGATTTACATGCTAAAAGCTAATAACCAGTATTATAGAGAATTGAGTTATAATACTTAAAACTCTAATTTAATATTACTTAGTCTAGTTCAATATACATAATTTATTTATACGGTACTAATGTTTCTATCAGAATTCGTATACTTCAATGATTTGAAATGTATTTTTCTTGTTGAGATAAACAACACTACAATCTATAGTAAATAAAGTATTTTATCTTTATTTACAAGCTATGAATAAATTCATTTGAACTTGGATAAAAAATAAGTCTTCTCATAATTAATATACTTAATCATGTTTGTTCCTTTATGCTTTAATAAAGTCCTTTAATCTTTTTTAGATATATAAATTATTCTACTGAGATAATTGAATCTATGAAATATCATAAAATATATATAAAAAAATGTTGCTTGTAAAAAAGAGTAAAATAGAAAATATGCTTTGTAGGGCAGATATCTCAATAGAGTGATTGTAAATATAGTTGCTAAAGTCATTCTAAAAGGGTAGAAATTACAATACTCGGTGAAATAGGTTTTGAGTGAGAATCAATTTCTTGCAACTATCTTGTGGAAGAAGGATGCTGCCCTTCTAGTAGTTGTTGTTTGCTTCATCAATTTTAGTTTTCTTTGCTTAGTAAATGAGAAATATAATTTTGGAAATAAGATAGCTTATAGAAAAGATTATTGTTTTACTAGAACATAGCCATTTTCATAAATATATCGTGAGTTTATCTAGTACTAAAATATGGATCAAGTATATTAAATTATTAATCAAACATTGTTACATGAAAAATACTTTAGAATGACTATAATGATCTAATGAATAAAGTGAAATTGATTTTGAACTACTATTGTATATGAATGTATTTTGAAACTTTCTTTAGTTGACTATACAATGTGGATCTAATCTACAAGAGTTATATGCAGATAGTATGTATTAAGTCTGGACCTAGATATAGGGAGTTAAATATGGTATATTTAGACTTGACTACATGGGGTAATTGTATCAGAGTTGCACACTCTATAGGATTATTTGTGACAAATTTAGACTTAGTCACAAGGGTTTAAGTATAACCATAGTCACTAAAAACTAATGATCATAATTAAAAGCGTTCTTCATTAAATGCTATTTGAAAAGAAATATTTTGAAATTTATTACCTAATTTTGTTATATTATTTACCAAATAATTTGATTTGATTATTTTTAAAATTATTTTTTTCTAAAACTAAATTTGTTCTAAAAACTTTTTGTTAATGATTTTAGTTTATATATGCTCGATCTAGCTAGTTAAGGTTACTAGTTATTTTTTAGACTTCTATCTCACTTTTTTATTTTTTCCCTTTTAGGTTTTAATGATCGTTAATTAAAGGATTGACTAATTTAGTAATTAATTGGAATGCATTAGACTTCTTGATTAGAAGAGAGAAAGTCATTCATCTTCGTTGAAATAAAAATATAAGGATTCGAAAGGTTAATTATTATAATTATTAGATTGTAGATTGTATTTTGTATAATTGATTTCAAATATTGAAGATTCATAACAATTATTGAGTTTTACATAATTTTTAGTTATTTATTAGAGTTTAAGTCTTCCTTATCTTATGGAATATAGATATATACCCTACATGCCTATAAAGCTAAGCCTTGTAGGTTATGCAGTACATGCTATATTGATCGGGGTGTGACAATCATCAATGTGTCAAGAGAACAAAAAAATTACCTATTTTTTAACTCTAATAAATGGTAAGAAGAAACAATGCTAGGCCTATTGTTAGGTCGGTTTTTAAATATTACCAAGTAATTAATTAATATAACCATTTAATTAATTACATTGATAGAATAGATTTGCTAATGTTGCAATGCTGAGTAATTAAGCTGCAACGGATAAAAATAAAGAAGAAACAAGGCGTTTCTAATGTGGTTCGATATTCACCTACTCCAAAGAGACATCCCGAGATTAAATAGACTAATAAAGTATCAAATAAATACAAGCACTAATTAGCTCACACAAAGAAAAACTCATGTCTAATATTGTCACAATATGTTGCATTCACTTCATTAGTATTGTTTAGCAAGCTCCCCTCAATTTCTGCTGATTCCTTGTATTGAAAATCCCTTCAAGGCTTGGAGTCGATCTTTCTCAGAAGATGTGAAGTTCTTCTCCTAAAGAACTATATGAACACTCAATTTAGGGAACCACTCGCATACGCTAGGCATACAGATTTTTTTTTTCAACCCAAGCCTCACTGAAAATACAAGACCAAATTCAATGAATCGATCCTTCACAAATGATCCCTTTATATAATTATCTTTAGACTTCAATCACCACCAACTTATAAATCAACATTAAAGGGTGATTGATTCTGATTAGAAATGAATAAAAAAAAATTTACACATTTTCTTAAATAAGGAAAAGAAATTAAGCCTTTATATGATTATATCTGGAAAATCTTCTGTTGTTGCAACATAAGTTGTGAAACTTTGTAGCGTCAGGTAGAATCTTTAGTTTGACTTGAACTACTTTTTGCATATATAACAAGAATATCATAGCATAAAATTAATCAAAACTCTGTCATTGACTCAAAAGATATTAGTTAATTAATCAGAAAATTTCCAAATCGCTTATATAATTTCAATCTCATGATTTACTGCAACCAAAAATGCCTTTCAAGGCGCTTTATAAGTGCCTTGAAAGGCCTTTCACGGCGCCTAAAAAAATACTTTGGTTCCAGGTTCCGTGATAAGTCTTAGCTATGAAGGCGCTTATAAAGTGCCGTGGAAGGTTTATTAAGAGGCCTATTAGGCGCCGTGAAAGGCATCTTCCACGGCGCCTATAAAGCACCGTGGAAGATGTCTACCAAGGCACCTATTAGGCACCGTGGAAGATGCCTTTCACGGCGCCTAATAGGTGCCTTGGTAGATAATTTTCAGAGAGTATTTGTAACGTATTTGTCTATACTACTCCCTGGAATTTTATAAATGTAATCCAAATTCATTACATATACCAAATATTTGGAATAAAATAGAGTATAAATATATATTTACATAGTAGTATTAAATTAACATAATAATACATATAGTCTATATATACATTAGTTTTCTAAGCCAAACTAATATGATCATCAAAGACTACATATAGTTTAAATAAATAAATATTAAGAATCTCAAATGAGAAATTGTATTAGTTCTTCGACCCACTCTTCAAGAAGTCTGTTGATATAGTCCTTTGTATAGAAATTTTTTCTATTAAACTACAAATGCAAACACCTTATTTGTTAGAAAGTTATCAATCAAACTATAAATTAGAATAGAACTAATAAAACATATGGTTATATACCATTGTAGTAAATGATTTAACATTGGCTTGTTCAATGACTTCTCTCATAAATCTACATATATAGAATTCGTACTCAACATTTGTCGGTTGTCTTGGGCACTATACCTAAGCATAAAGTAAACATAAGTAATTTTAATTAATCTTCCACCTAACAAATGTTATTAATTTAAATTTAGTACCTTTATTAACTTATAAACCAGACCATTTGATCTTCCTTTCTTCCCTTTCTCTATATTATATATCTTGAATGCACTTTGAATTAGAAATGTACAAACAAAATAATAAAAGGTTAGCAATAGCAACCATAAGTAAAAATACCATAAGAAACTAAACTATAACAAAATAACTATTAGAGAACTTACTCGATCATTGTTAAACCAATTTCCTCACGGAGAGCTAAGCCGAGATGATCTAGAAACCATGCATAATCTTTAAGAGGATAAATGATAAGCAACATCCAATGGTCACTACTCATAATATTGATGATAAAGATTATTAATATGTAACAATTAACTTCATATAGGAAGTAGTTGATCATATGACAATTTGTTAAGGTTAAAATCTTACCCATGATTCCAAGGTGTAATTAGAAATTGATGTTCATTCTCTATGGATAATATCCGGGCTGCTAAACTTATAGCATGATCCGCACGTGGACTAGCTTCTGTAGCAATTACACTAGGATCCATGAACATATACCTAGCTTGATAACCATATTGGGTCACTAAATGGTGTAAATGCCTACAAGTACAAAATGCAATGTGAATTAAGTGTTGTATTATATAATTGCCAACTATAGATACATGTATATAAATGAAGTTCTATATATATTAAAAAAATAAACTTCTTACCTCATGTATAACGTAATAGGCACGGCCCCAATATTTTGTAACGTGCAAAACTCAATTATGTCTTCTTTGAATACGGGCAAACAAAAAGCTTCTCCAAACACTTCTTAATCAAAGGGAACATTAACAACAACACCTTCATCGACTCCTTGAATGGTATTCAATAGTAATTTTATAGAAGTTGGTGCACCATAAACAAATTTAAACTGTGTTTGTGTAACAGAATACGCTTTATTTCTTTGTGGATGTACTCTTTCCTGTGTTTGAGGTGGCTTGTGGTTGTGAAGATTTATTCTTCTCCTTTTGATACCTATTTATATTATTAAACTCCTAAAATCCAAATAAATGATGAAATGTTAATAAACAAGTTAATAATTCACATTAGAATTCAATAAAGGATGAATTTATTTGGAAAATGGGTATGCATACCAAATTATCTTCAAAGATGACAAGCATGTTAGGCCATGCAAGATGCAATCCAAGTGCGTCACCTACCAACCTTGTATCATCGTCTGGATTTGGAATAGGAATTAGGGCTGTAGCATCAAGAACAAACTCTACTGATACACAAAAATTATTCTCCCCCAATTTTCTTCCGTGAATAATAGTTGATGAGGTTGACTCTTGTACATGTCCTGAAGAAACCATGTTATCACGAGACCCCACTGCAAGCTTGCGTGGTCAGTTCTACAATATAGAAAATCAAACACAATTTATCAATACAAGTAGTTAATCAATATGTTAAGAAAGAAACTCATATAAACATAATTTTTTGAGTCGTAAAGATATTCCTATAGCCACCATTGGATTTACATGTATCTCTTGTGGTTGCACTTCTTCCCTTTGAACTTCTGGCCGTAAAGGAGTTGTATTAGAACCACCAACATTACTTTGTTGTCCTACTTGAATCTTAGCAATTTCTGCTTTGAACTGTTCTTCTTATTCTTTAAGCATTTGTTGCATCTTCCGTGTTTGTTCACCTTGCCATTGTTTCAAATCAAATGATTTTTGCATCTTTGTTGGAGCAGGTTGATGAAAATATTTTCTGTGGCTAACGTGAAATCTCATTCCCCATATACGTCTAGAATATTGAGGAGTGCCTAAAGCCATTGTTAAGATATCATTAGAACCGTCTATCTCAACATTTCCCTCTTGATTATAGTCTTCCTACAAAACATGTACAGAAGTAAACATTAGACTATGCTATACTTTTAACAAAATTACAAATTAAAATAATCAATATGTTGTAATAAGAAACTTACAATTCTATCAACTATTGCTTTGATTTCCTCAGTATGGCCTCCTTTTTTAGAGACACATCCTCTACTTCATAGCACGGATCTATCAATACCACATCGGCCTTAGTCTTTATCAATCTTAGCTTCTAATCCAGCATAACCCAAGCGAGACATACGATGTGGATATTTATTTTGTGTTACTTTTCCCTATTGTACTTTCCTAGTTTTCTCCCATTCTGCACTTAATCTTTTCTTAACAAACTCATCCCAAACTTGAGGTTCAATCCACAATGCATATGATGCTAAAGGGTGCTCTAATAACTCTAGACAAGTATGTCTATACTCATAAATCAGTTCAGTTATAATCCTAAACTTAGAATATCTCCACATTTTCCCACAACTTTTTAAAGTTTCTTTTTTTGCTTTGCAGTCCAATACAAATATTTCCTACAATGTAAAAAAAATAATGTTAATACCAAATATATATTCTAATAAATATGAAATAAAAATATTCATGTTCATACCAATATTATATGCCAGAGCTCATCTTTTAAGTCCGTTGGTACAAGCGTCTAGTTATCAATGTTTATTGGATCTTGCAACGAACCATAAGGCCACAAAAGCTCGCCAAATGTTTAGCTTCATCCCCAGTTGGTTGTCACTATTCATTGTACGTGACAACTTCTTTTTTGTTATCACTTCTTTTTATCAACTCTTTCATTTGAGTCATTCCTCTTGGTTTCATTTTGTGTTTTCTTTCACCTTGACTACTTTGTGATAGTTTAAATTGATAAACATCATCTACACCTTCATTTTCTATGTCAATAATTACTTGTTAAATAATAAAACCACGAATGTAGATCAAAAATTAAGATAGAAAATAATAAGCATGTAAACATAAGAGATAATATATTTAAAAAAACAAAACATCAATCCATGAAGACACAAAAATGAAACAAAAATATATAACTTATTTGATTTATATCTCATTGGTTTCTTTCTTTGATTATCAATCCATATACCTTCACCATCATCTCATAAACATGTAACATCACCTTCATTAACGTCTCTATCAAAACCTCCACCGAAACTCCTTTTGAGAATATTTCATGAGCAATAAGTATTTTGTTCTCATCTTCAACTCCTAAATTTTGATATTCTTTTAGTTTTGTTGTAAGAACAATCGACCATCGAGCATCAAGTGGATTATTGACGTAAAATACTTGTTTTGCTTATGTTGCCAATATAAATGGATCATTCTTGTGACCTAACCGGTTTAGATCAACTAAAGTGAAGCCTAACTCATCTTCTCTAACCCTATGGTTACTCTCCACCCATTGACACATAAACACCGGGAACCAAAATGTGACAAAATCAAGTTCCCAAATTTCCTCGATAACGCCATAGTATACCATATCACACTCTATTGGGTTTTTATCCTTCGAACTTGAAAATTGTATGGTTTTTGCAACAATACTTACCCCACTATTTTGGGTTGTTCTTATGTTGTCGTGGTCTCTTGTGTAAAAATGAACACTATTAACTTGATAAGCATTATACTTAATTACATCCAATGATGGTCCACGTGATATCCATTTCAATGTATCAGATAGATTATGTGTTGCCTTGTTCATTTAAACTACAATCTATTCAAAATGCAAAATTAATAATTAGAAAACCCAACATATTAGTACTCATACTCTAAAACAGGGAAAAATGAAATCAAACTATTAATTGTAACAACTAATTGGAATTACCCGTTCGTGAAACCAACTAATAAAAGTTTGATGATGTTCATCATGGATCCACTTCTCTCTTTTTGATTTCATTGAGAATTATGTTTTGACCATATGCTCCCTTTAACAAATCATCCCCAAAGTAAACCATTATTATTAAAGAATTCAACATTCAATCAATACAAATTTAATTCACAATAAAACTTACTCGATGAAAGGTTGGACTTCAGCTATATTTTGTAACACAATACGATATGCTTGGTCTAGTTGTTCTCGTTTAACTGTACACACGACACCTACACTTACGCTTTTATTAACATTTGAAGATGCAGGTACTCCGATAGTTTCTACATTTGCCAAATACTCAGAACAAAACTCAACAGCTTCTTCTGCGATATAACACTCTACAATGCATCCTTCTGGCTGGCTTCGATTTCTAACATATCCTTTTAGAATTTTCATGTATATCTCAAATGAATACATCCATCTCAAATAAACAGGACTACATAACTTTACTTCTCTAATCAAATGTGTAATGCCCAAGATTCTCACATGCATAATAGGCCAATAATAAACATGTTTATATTGCATAATAGACATATCAAGTGACTAGAATCAAGTTTACAGTAAATTTCTCATTCTTTATTGTTAAATACTTTCAACTATGTGTTATTGTACTAATATTTGTCGAAGGGTTACCATGCAGTGTAAAGGCTCACTACCCTCAGAGAGAGAGCTTGGTGTGTGAAAAGAACAAATAATATATTCATGAAAAATTATACTATATGCACATGCATTAAAAACCATGTCTATTGATAATTTAGTCAAATAGTAGTTTTTTGATAAAATGCATCTTTCATGCTTTTCGGAGCCAAATTTACTGTGAATTTAGCACATCAAATAGCTTTAATTTAATATTTAGGACTCATTTCTAGCATTTCAAAAAAATGTTCATTCCAGGTAAGCATGAGGTGGTAGTCACTGTACTGAACTATGTTTAATTATACTAATCTAGCTTAGGTTCGGCTTAATCGCGTAATGTTAATTTTCTAGGTTCGATTAATTAGGCATTGATACTATGTTTGCATTATTAATTGGAGTTTAATTGACTTATTTTTATGTTTAATGATTGGTTATGGGTCTAGGTTCCACTAGATTACAATAAGATTGGCCATATGTGATTATAGGTCAAAGTATGAACATGTTGCTCTTAATGATTCTCTTTGAGTTATATATGTGGGAATTGGCTTATTGATTGTTATTACAGGTCTTAAACCATGATTTTAATCATGTGGGGATGTCATAAAAATAGGGGAGGTGCTGTCCAAATATTTCTAGAACCAAATGGTACCATTTAGAAGCTAATGGACTAGTTTTTATGAAAGTAGATGACATTTTGGTTCATTTTGTGATTAGGGTTCCTTCTTTTGTAAAAGCTGTGATTCGGTCTTGTACTTGTTTTCTTTAAGCATTTTACATTGTAGTAATAATGTGAGTAATAAAATTGATATCAGGTCTTCCACACACCTTGCCACAGAGGATACTGATCCTTTCCACTATCTTTTCTACCGGACACAAGGTAAGTGAAGATTTATTTTAACTGTATCACAAGAACAATAGTAGATACAAGATATTTTATTACATGCTTATGTGTATTATTTCAATTATATGTTATTTATATTATCGTTGTAAAGTTTACGGAAACATAAGTATGGTATGATCATTCAAGCATGATTTTAAAAGAAGTGAAGTTTTCCACATATTGGATTTAAAGTAATACCATTGTACTAATTTTATGAGATATGTTTTAAGTAAAGTGTTTAGTCTGTCTGCGTTGGGTAAGTATGGTTTGCATATGCATCCTTCCCGCATAGGTGGGCATGGCTTACCGACTACTGGGACTGAGCATTGTACTATGAGATTTATCAGGTGCATTACTTAGTCGGTCTGCGTTGGGTAGGTATGGTTCACATTGGCCATGTGTTTCCTTCCCGCATAGGTGGGCACGGCCTACCGACTGCCGCGACTTTGTAATGTACTCAAGGGCCCTATAAAGAAATGTTTTCTAAGAAAAGTGCATCAAAATGAAAAGTTATGAAAGAAAGAGTACAATGGGAATTTCAATAAAGTTTATGCATGAAACATGTTCACAAACATGCATGATTTTTACTTACTGAGCATTAGCTCATTTAGTTCCTGTGATGCAGGTGAGGATATTTGTGATGTATAGAGTTACTAGTTGGCTAGCACGCTTTCTTGTTGTCATGATCATACTGATGTAGACCAGCTTGACTTGTGGGCGGTGTTTTATTTGTATTTTGTTATTCTAGTGTGTTGTAAATATTACTACTGATGGCAAGATAAACATATATGGATTTTTTAGTTGTATATTTTGTAAAGACACTTTCAAAAAGTAATGCCGCGTAGTTTCTTTTGTTTTAGAGCTCGAAAAGTTTAAATTTGGCCCACCTTTTTGCAAAAACTAAAAATATGGGTTATAAAAGAGTAATGCTTCCTAGTTTGACCTACACAGTCATATAGTTAAGCTAGGGGGCGTAACAAAATGTATAATAAGATGTATCATTATATCAAAAAAAAATAGGAGGAAAAAACTGCTCCAACATGCACAATGTGACAACAAGTTCATATTGTAGTTCATCTAACTTGGATACATCGACCACCTTAGAACAAATGCCATTAAAAAATAAGCATAATCTGGTGATTGCATATCGAATATTTTTAGGTAATACGGACCTGATCGCTATAGGTAGCAGGTGTTACATTAGTGTATGACAATCATGAGATTTAAGTCTAACTAATTTCAAATTATTCATATCTACTAATGTTCTAGTATTAGAAGAATAGCCTTCAGGAACCTTAACATAAAATAAAGATTGGCACAATTGATATTTTTCTTCCTTTTTCAATGTGAAGTAAGCAGGGGGTAAATATGTTCGCTTCTCCCTCACTTTAGGAGCTAACTCTTTTCAAACACCCATGCCAACAAGATCCATGTGGGCACCAATATTATCCTTATTCTTTCTTGAAATATTTAATAAAGTTCCAATTATACTATCACATATGTTCTTCTCAATATGCATGACATCTAAGTTATGTCTCAGAAGTAAATGTTACCAATACTCCAACTCAAAGAATATAGATTTCTTCTTCCAACAACTCTTTAGGGTTTTTACAACCTTCACATTATTGCGCATTGTTCTTTTCTTACTGATATCACTTATTTTAATCTTTCCAAGCTTAAATTCGAGCTTAGAGACTCTTTCTAGTATCTCTGTCCTAGTTAAAGGTTGTGATGCCAATTTGAATTCTTGAGAAACATTATATACTTTTTTCCAATTTTTATATACATGTTTGCGAGATAAAAATCTTCTATGGCCCATATAACTCAATTTTCTAGCATGTTTTAAGAACTGACAAATTGTTTCTCATCATAAATAGGACATGCTTTATATCCTTTAGTGAAAAACCCAGACAAATTCCCATATGCAGGGAAGTCATTGATTGTCCATAGTAACACAGCCTTAAGAGTAAAATCTTCATCCTTATATGCATCATAGGCTTTCACACCAACATTCCACAAACTGTTCAATTCATCAATCAACAGGGCTAAATATAAATCAATGTCATTATTAGGTTGTCTTGGTCCTGATATTAACATTGTAAGAAGTGTAAACTTTCTTTTCATACACAATGATAGAGGAAGATTATAGATTACAAGCATTACAGGCCAACAACTATATTTGCTACTTAGACTTGTACGAGGATTAATACCATCCGCAGATAAACCAAGACGAAGATTCCTTGGATCACTTCCAAAAGAAGGCCATTTGTCATCTATTATTTTCCAAGCTAGTGAATCGGCTAGATGTCTAAGTTTACCATCTTCTATCCTCGCAATCACATACCATATTAGATCTTTAGCACAATTTCGGAATAGACAGGTAAAACGAGGAATTGGAGAAATTTACCACAAAACCTTAGCAAGGGTTCCAACTTTTACCTGTTTAGAATTCTTATTCTGTTGCCACCTAGGCTCACCACATACTGAACAACAAATTACATCTTTAAATTTCTTTCGATATAAAATACAATCATTTGGGCAAGCGTGAATTTTCTCATATTGCATACCCAATGAGCATAAAGTCTTGTTAGCCTCATAAAAGGAAGGAGGCATGTCATTATCATTTGGCAATATCTCTCGTAGTAAAGCCAACAAGTCTGAAAAACTCTTATCACTCCATCCATGTCTTGCTTTCAAATTATACAATTTCAATAATGTAGACAACTTTGTCAATTTCGTACAACCCGGATAGATCAATTTTTCAGCATCATTAAGCAATGACTGAAACTTAATAGGATCTACATCTGTTTTATATTGTGCATCATCAATCATTTCAAAAAGATCATCATTTAAATCTAGCTCATAATTATCTCTTATACTCTTCTTTGACGAAAATCCAGTAATTGGAACCTTTTCACCATGCCAAATCCATTGTTTATAACTTTGATCTATTTCGTTGAAATATAAGTCTTCTTTTATCAACACCTATCTTTTACAATTTTTTTACATTTAATATACGGACATGGAATAAAATTGGAATATTTGACATTTTCAATAGCAAACTCCAAAAAGCTATCAACTCCCTTTCTATATTCAGTCGATAGTCTATTCGCCAATATTCATTCCTTATCCATTCTAAGCAAAATTGAAAACAAAATAAAAAATAAACAACTAATATAAAAAACTAACTAATTAAATTGAGTACCATAAAAAATTATACATAATCTCCCCCATTTCTAGCATTAACCAATTGAGTAACTAAGCCACTAATTATAAATTAACACTCATTTCAAATTATTCTTATATTTCTAAGTACTACCAAATTCAGAACTTAATTTATTCTTAAATAGTCTCATTTGTTACAAATAATTTTTCAATCAACCAAATATAACATATGACAAAATAATATCAACACAAATAATAAACTCAACCAATCCCACACAATTATAACATCATCATATCACCACAACTTACAATTTCCTATATGATATCATATCTCATCTAGTTTAAATTTTCCAAAATAATAAGATAAAACCAATGTGAAAGTGACATGCATAAGTCAATAAAAGAAAAAAATTTGAGAAAACATACCTCAGTTTGCTCAATTTGCTAATTCACAAGTAATCTCAATACTCTAACTTCTACTAAAACCTATACGCAAATTAAAATGATAAATAAAATTAAACATCTATAATCCATAATACTTTAAATTAAATATTGAATATGTAATTTTCTAAAAAACTACACAATATTCAATTAAAATTGCATAAATTTGGTCTAATTGACACTAAGGATAGAAATTAAAGCATAACCTAACATGAATTAGACGGTTTGAACTGAATTAGACGATTTTCACGATTTGGTAATTTTTTTGAATAGTACTCCTGCTTAAAAAGGGCTTCCCAACATGTCAAAACATCATACTTTCAGGAAGAAAGTGGAAAAAAAAAATCAAAAACATCATATTTGGAGACTTGGAGTAGCCAGAAATGTCTACATTTTGTATCAAACTATAATCCCTAAAATGCAATGCATGTAAAGTCCCTTTCACAATGCCTCAATACTCAGTAGTTATATTCAAATAATACCATCAAATAAAGTCATCTTTAGTTAAAAGTGTATTAATTTCATTAGTAAAAAATAATTTCTCAAGCTCCAGAACACACCATTGAAAGGCGAAGACCAGATACTCGTTAAGCATAAACAAATATAAACTGTTTTGAAATGTAACCTAAAACATGAAATTTCTACAAAATAATTGGTCCAAATCATGGTTAAGACAATGGGTAATCTAATTTTAGTGACAAAAACAAGTTTAAAAGCTTAAACATACCTTGTTTACCAGAAACAATTGTGAAAATGGTGGAAGGACACTGGCCGCAGCTTGAAGTGAAGAGGGAAAAGGGTGAGAAAAGTAAGAGGAAAAAGTGACATAGCCTCATTTTTTTGGGTCCTTTATATAGGGCCCCTACCTCAGCGCCATATGAGCGACGAGAAAAGTATATCACGGCGACTAATGGGTGTCGTAAAAGTTAAATACCACGGTACTTTTTAGGTGCCGTGGTACATGTGTATCATGGCGTCTTATAGGCACTGTGAAAGTTATATTCAACGGCGTCCATTAGGCGCCATTAAAGATTCTATACCACAACACTTTTTAGGCACTGTGGTTTTTCTCCGTTTATCACAGTGTTTGTTAAGTGTCGTGATAGTTAATCAATTATCACAACGCTTTCGTACACACACTGTGATAGTACACATTATTAGAAGTGATTTGTGGATTTCTCAAGCAACAAATGATAAGATGGATTTAAAGACAATGATAACAGAATCGTATCCATTTTTAACAATGTAGACAAATCAGTCCATGTTCAAGAATTTCAATCAAAATAAGAAAAGAATCATAAAATAATAAAATTGATTGTAGTGTCGTAAATATATATATATATATATATATATATATATATATATATATATATTGAACCTCATTTGGGATTAGAATCAATTATGTGATTAGAGATAACAATCAATCTCTAATTGATTGTTTCATTAATTCTAATAATCCTAAATTGATTAATTTAATTGATTACTTATTCATGTAGTGTGATTTATTTTCCTTTCTAGGTTGTATCCTAAAAACTATAAATAGGGCCTTTGTATTCATTGTTAACGCACAACAAAAAAGAATTAACAGCTTGTTCTCTATTGTTCTTTCTCTATCTCTCTTCTTGTTCTTCTCTATATTTTCTTAATAAACATCTTGTTCTCTATTTCTCTTTCTCTATGTCTCTTCTTGTTCTTCTCTATATTTTCTTAATAGTATAGTTATACTATTTTGTTTATAACATGTAGATGGATTTCTTACAATGATTTTGATTTAAAGAAAATATCCACATACAAATCAACCTGTAAATTACACCAACAAATAAGAATCATGAAATAAGATCATATTTACTTGTGGGAGAAATTGAATCACGGACAAAATTTGGAAGCTGTAATTCATATGTCTATAAATATAATTTTAAGGGCTAATAGTGAAGTGAACTTTTTGGGGTAAGGGATAAATCTATCGGAGAAGGCTTGAGAGACTTGTAAGAAAGAGTGATAAATACTTGTGTGATTTTCTTGATATAGTGAAGATAATAATCTAAGTTGTGTCCAATACACGTGAGTTGTATTTTATAGTTAAGTGCCACATTCAATTTGTAGGTTTTCTCGGTTCTTTATTTTCTCTTATTTTTTTAAAGATTTAGACACTATTATGTGATTGTGTGCGCTTACTTCTGCAACAAAACACAACAAGTTGTATCAAGATATTAAGTTGAAATATACTATGGGCAAGATCGACATCAAAAATTCTGGAAGTCGAAGCCTCCACTAAATTAAAAGCTCTATGATTCGATAGTTCCAACTACCTTGCTTCAAAATTAAAGATGCTTGTGATTCTCATAAAGGATGGATGTGCAATTGCTCTAAAGGGCAAGAAAAATAAGTCGAGACATCAAAGATGAAGTACATGATTAGAAAGACGAGTTAGCCAAAGCACATATTTATCTTGTACTAGATGAAGTGATTTTGTTCAATGTGTCTACAGAAACTATGACTAAGGGAAAATCAATGTCAAATAAGAACGTCTTACAAAAGAATTATAACCTTACGATCGTGGAGGATTTTTCTTTGCATTAATACTTAAGTGAATTTAATACTCTAACTAGTACATTAGCGACAATCGACAAAAGCTTTGATGAAAAGGAAATGACTACTATATTGCTTTGTTCAATGCTAAATTTTGAGATACCTTAATCATGAACATCGGTAAATATGATAGGCATCTCACCAATGAATCTATAGAGTCCATGTTGCCAGTTGAGGAGTCATATAGAAAATAAATGATGGTGGTTCTTCTAGTGATGCATTGGTGTCGTGTAGTAGATTTACAGAGAGAGATGAGATGGTAAAGATCAAGATAGATCTAATCCATGAGACAAAAATGAAGGAAAATGTTGAAAAGCGGAAACAAAGGCCATCTAAGAAAAGATTGCAGATTAGATCCCAAAGTTAACCAATATCTATCAAAAAGTTCTGGAGCAAATGTTGCTAAAGAGGAGAATTCTTATGAATATAGATAGGTGTTATTGGTAGTTTAATAGTTATGTATACAAATCAATGGATTTTGGTTGGGGAGCTTCTTTTCATATAACATTGCATAGAGATTGTTTTCACACTTATCAGTTGTGCGATGGTAATATTTACATGGGTAATGATAGCTAATGTAAAAGTAAAATAATAAATGTTAAAGAATTTTAAATCAAAATATTTGTTGGCCCTATTTATATAATTTGTCAACCAAACATGAAAAAGTGTATCTTGTTAGTCAGAAAGTTTGATGAAGATGGTTATGAACTTTTTGGAGGAAAAGGTCAATTGACAATATGCAGATGAGCATTAGTGGTTGCGAAGGGAGAGTTAAAAGATGAGTAATATCTATTTATAAGAAAGGCTATGGTTGATTGAGCTATGGTTTCTAGTGTTGTGACAGAGTCATTGACCATCTGTCATATATATTTGAGCATAAGCATGCCATGACTAAATGTACTTGACATGATATTATTTAAATTAAAATCTATTGGTTTAGATGGTTTCCCTTCATTCACGGTTGAAAGTAATGATGTTGTAACATATCATGACACTTTGGGAGGCTTTTGTATTGAATCTCTTAGACAGATGAGAAATTTTGTTGATTAGTTTTCTTGGAATGCATGGGTCTTTCCTATATTGATGCGAAAAAAGGGGTATGTTTTATGGGGTTCTACCACCATTATATGATTGTTACCCAATGTGCTGTAATGACTCTACCCGACGAAGGCTGTGTCGAAGAAAACAACAACAATCTAGTATGTCAGCTAAACGAATCGTATTATGATACGACCTAAGCACCAGGATGTTGGTATAACTAGTAATGGAGGCACTTAAACTTACTAGAGGCTTAAGCCCCCACTCCCTTTAATATTTCCTTCTGATAGGCCACAAAATTGATATATATATATATATATATATGTATGTATTTATAATTTTTAGCTTCAATTATATGCAAAGCCCTCACTCAACGATAGAAAAATAAAATAAAGTTCTATCTGCTACTCGACAAAATTGTTAGCTCAGTCTCTCTGTATAAGTGATTTGATTCCTTCATTGTGAGCTTAGGATTCCGAAGATGTATTGATGATCATTGTGCCAATTTTTACATTGATGGTTATGGAGATTTCATGATATGATGTACAAATGACATGTTAGTTTCTGGCAGTATTTGAGATAGTATAGGAAACGTGAAAGTGTGTTTCGCTATGGAATGTTTAATGAACGACAGAGCTACAAGAAAAATTCTTGGGAGGAAGATATCTAAGGACTGGAAGAATAGAGAAGTATCACTACTAAAAAAAAAAAGACCAACGACGTCACTTGAATCACGTCATTTTCTAAAGATATTATTACAGGTTTTACTATGTCGCTTATGTAACGAGCGATGTTGTTAGGCTAGGTATCACATCGCTTCTGCAGAATGTGACGTAGTATATTATTTTATTTAATATCATGTCACTTTTTTGTAACATAGTGAGGGACTTATGCTTTCCATGTCATTGATCTGCACCCACAAAAAAAATCCATCATGACTGTCCATTCAAAATTATCAATCCTACCAAATTGTCCTGAACCCAGTTGGAACAAATCGAAAATTTTAAATATCCTTTTATTTAAACTCTACCCATTTCGAATTTCAGGTACATCTCTCTCTTATTTCAGTTTCTTCTATTTTTAGGTCTTTGAAAATTTCTTAGAATAGCCCTTTTTGATCTTTTAGGTATAGATTCTTGAGGTTTTTGACCATCATCAATAATATTGGGATGCAGAAAAGAAAGCAAGGGAGGAACAAAATGATACCATAAGGATTTTAGTAATGGATCACAAAGTCAGTAATTTGGCATTTAGCTCGTAGAGTTGATGTGAAGTGTATCATTGGTTTGATCTACGAAGAGACTCGTGAGGTGCTCAAGATTTTTTAAGACACTCTGACCTATACAGGCTAAGCATGCAAGTAGTGGCGAACCTATGTTTATTTTCCAGGAGGGGCATAACAATAAAATTTTGTTCAAAATTAAAATACAAAAAATACAAGTTAAATAGGAGATTGAGGATTTAAATGTCAAAAAGTAAAAATTTGAGACCTAAATGCCAAAATACTAAAAGTTGGGGACTTTTCCTACAAATTACCTAGACATTTACTTCCTTTTTTCAGTTTTAAATGTGATGTGATATAATACTATGTAATGGGATTGCTAGTTGTTGATAATAAATTCTTTGAAAAAAATAAACAAGTTTTGACAGAAAATAAAGAAGAGAAAAATCTAGAGAAGTAAAAATAATAAAGCGTATTGATGGAGGTTTTGTCAATAATAAATTTAGAAAAAATTACGAGATGTGGCTTGTGTGAAAATGGTTTTTAATCAAAGCAAATAAAGAGGCAAAGATTTTATAGTAGTTTAGACCCAAAAAATATGAGCTTACGTCCACTGTTTTTCACTATTTTCTAGAGAATTACAAGAACTCAAAATTACAATGTGTTGTCTGGAAAGAAGAAAATACTCTTAAGAATTCTTTAGCTCCTCTAGATTCGAAAAAGTCCTCGTCCTCTTCACCGAAACATTGAACTCCCTTTATATAGATGAAGGTAGCTCAATGTTCCTAATTGTGAGAATGGGTAACTATACAATCGGATAATATAATTTGAGTAACAATATAATTGGGTAATCACTTAAATTGAGTAACTGGTTGAACTTGAAAGAGAAACTTTTGTTTCCCTTTCCTTGTAGGTTTCCCGTTATACTAAGCAGAGAATAGTCTCCTTTTCTTTCAGGTCGCACGTAACTCCTGCCGTAGAATTCGCACATATCCTGTTCAGAGGAGATTGCACGTAACTTATGCGGTGGAGATCGCATGCAACCCTTTCATATGAGATCGCACTTAATCTTACTCATGCGACCTAACATAGGATTTTAGACCGTACAACAATTGCCCCCCTAGCTCCATTAGTTCTTTAGGACAAAATGGAGCTTCCTTTTAATGTAAATGAGTGTGAACTTAAAAAATGCAACGTCACGACCTAGATTTGAGATCCTTGAAGAGTCGAAGAGTCACCAGATCTTAAATCTCACCTTTCTCAAGATCACGCACACCTTTTTTCTGACAGACAAAAACATGTGTCGTCTTTTCTAAGAAAATTAGTAGAACTCAAGGAGACTCAAGGATATTGATGATTCCAACTGCCGCCTCAACCGAATCGTTTCAAATTTCAAAAGATACTAATTTAATTTCAGAAAAAATAAAATCTCGCGTAAACTTCGACCTTTAGATCTGAAATCAAATATCTTGATCTATGGCAGTGATTTAGCGATGCTCGAGGAATACATATCAGAAATTAATCTACTTCTGCCTCTTCATTACAGACTCGTTTTCCATCTCTCTAAAATTCCGAAGTATTTCAAACCCTACAGTGCCATTTCATTCTTCAACTCGCACAATTCTGGTATCTTCTCTGACGGAGTTCAGACCATATCTCAATCCCTCCGCTTTCGAAGAAAAGTTAGTTCATTCCTTCTCTCCTATTATTCTTCGACTAAAGGGAGCCGCGTTCCCTGATCCCATTTTCTGTTCGTCCAGACCTTTGAGCACGACGAAAAAGAAGCCAAGGAAATAGACGGATACAGGTGCCTCATCTTCCAGACATAGGAAACGAAAAGCACCTGCCACCCCTCCCGCTTCGGAACCTTCCTCTCTAGAAACAGCGTCACCACCAGCTCTTCAACTAGCTCGTCAACAAGAAGAAGGTAATCATATATACATTTTCTAATTATCATTATATTATATCACCTCGCTCACTGACATATCTGTACAGAGATAGCTATTGGTAGTGGCCTGCGAGTACCACCCTCCACTCTCGGGTCCATAGAAAAATCCAAGACACCTGAGAGCACCTCGCCATCGAAAAGGAAAGAGAAGGTCGACAACTCCAAAAAATGAAAAGTTGCCTTCGAGAACATCCCGGCAAGCTCGCCTCATCCACAGCCTCAGACAACGAGCTAAACTGAACCACCTAAAGAGGCTACCACCTCTTTGGAACTGATCTTGGTAGATAAGGATGAGGAGCTCTTCACGCTCCTCAATCAACTACTAGAGAAGGCTGGTATGAGCGTAGCTTTCATTGATCGGTTCACTTCTGAGGAGGGCTGGGAGCGGATGAAGCGATGATCTGCCAAGGTCACTTTTGGTTCTGCGATGAGGATGTTGGCCAATGTAAGTACCATTTTTTTTTCATAGCATTATTTCTTGGTATTAATGGCTATATTTTCTGACCACGGCTGCTACTGTCCTGATGCACCACCCGGTCCTCGAATGCTTGGAGAAGGCCAAAAAAGTTGAAGAGATATCTCAAGAATTCGAGAACTCAGAGAAAGCTCGGGAGGAGGAGAAAAAAGCTTTTGACTTGGAAAGGTAGTAGCTGCTTGAAGGCCTAGCCTAGGAGAAGTTCGAGAAGGAGAACCTCGAGGAGAAAGTCAAAGAACTCGAGAAAACCATCTCGAGCATCCAGATTGCTTGAGAGAGGTGACAATAGAGGCGGTTCACAAAGCTATCGAAGATTTTAATGCAACTGAAGTCAAAGAGCTCGAAGATAAAGCTAGTGACATCACCTCGTCGACCATCATTTTTCACATCTTCTGCGAGCATCCGGACTTTGACTTCTCCATCCTTGGCGAGGACGTTGTCGAACTTATCCAGAGTTGGAGGGAGGATACTGCCAAAACTAGGGATGGCGGTGCGAGCACTTCTACATAGTAAAACTTGTATTTTTTTAACAACAATGCGGGCTTGGTCCCCCTTCCTCTCTGCTTATGTACGGGTGCCAAAAATTCTTTTAATGAATATTATTTTTTCCCTGTTAGATATTCCTGCAAAATAATGAAAACACAACATTGTAATTTTAACTAAGTAGTCAATCACTAGGTGACTGATCAGTACGCTTTTTGCGATTTGAATCCAACTAACTTAAAATGAGTTTTAAGTGTTAGGATAGGTTAGGTCGCTTAAGAAAACAACAAATACGAGTGATGTAAACTCAAAACTGTTTTTCAAAAGTTCCATTGCAATATAGGATATAGCAATATATCACATCGAACAATGAACATTTGGCTTAGTTACTTTTTTGTTCGAGGAGGGAAATTATGTAATACGACATGCTAAGGCATGAAGCGAGGAGAAAATCCTAGGATTTTAAGGAATTTTAGATACTTCGACGATCTAAAACTCCGTCTCCTCTAAATGGACCTTTTGCATAGTCCCTTAGGAAACAAGTAGGAGATAATATTCTGATCCTACTGCCCCCCGAGTTTTATGGTGTCCGAAAACTGCCATAAAACTATAAGAGATGAACCAAATGAAGTTGAAGCAATAGCTGAAGAAAATTTTATTAACGAATGATGTCAAATATCGAAATAATGAAGATACAAGAAGCCATTGAAAATACATGAAGATAAACATAAAGATTCATTGATAATAACGACGAAATTGTTCTATATTCCAAGAATGTTCGATCTTTTATCCACCGATACGAGCTAGCTTGTATGTCCCAGGTCAAATGACGTCATCAATAATATAAGGCCCTTCCCAAGAAGGTCCAAATACACCAGCACCATGCTCTTTATTATTAGGAAGAACTCTTCGAAGGACAAGATCACCAACTTCAAAATGTCTACTTTT
This sequence comes from Parasponia andersonii, assembly GCA_002914805.1. NCBI lineage: Eukaryota > Viridiplantae > Streptophyta > Magnoliopsida > Rosales > Cannabaceae > Trema > Trema andersonii. The sequence goes on from JXTB01000429.1 coordinate 138,528, forward strand.
GACTTTGGAATTACAATGTCGAGCAGTGCGTTATTGATACGATGCAATTCGAAGTTGAGATTGTTTACGCCTTTCTTCTAAAAATCGAGCTCAATTCTCATTAATACATCATTCTGACTTTGCTCATAAACAGATCACTGTGGAGAGCTTGCACCAGTTTCAACTGGGATCATTACTTCATATCCATAAGCTAAAAAAAATGGACTCTCTCCAGTAGTGGTTCGTTGAGTGGTGCGATAAGCCCATAAAACTTCTTGAAGTACTTCTGCCAAGCTCCTTTATGCTCCTCCAGCTTTGTCTTTATATTCTTTTTTAAGTATTTTTTTATTGCTTCGACTTACCCATTAGCTTGCAGATGAACAACAGTAGAGAAACTCTTCTTGATGCCCAAGTTGTTGTAGAAGTCACGGAACTCATCACAATCGAATTGTTTCCCATTATCAGAAATTATAGTATGTGGGTTACCATAACGACAGATTATAGACTTGTAAACAAAATCTATCATCTTCTTTGCAGAAATGGTGCTCAAGGCCTCAGCTTCCGCCCATTTTGTGAAATAATCGACTGCAACCACCGCATACTTCAAACCACCTCGTGCTAATGGAAGCATCCCGATAATATCAATTCCCCAAACAGCAAATGGCCATGGACTAGTCATTGTATTTAAAGGAACATGTGGTTTTCTAGGAATAGTCACAAATCGTTGACATTTATCACACCTCCTACAAATTCCAATGCATCTTTCTTCATAGTCGGCCAAAAATACCCTTGTCGAAGAATCTTGTTTGCAAGTGCTTGCCCCCCAGAATGATTTCTACACATTCCTTCATGAATTTCCCTTATAATATAGCGTGCTTTTTCATCATTGACACATAATAATAATGGCAAGCTAAAACTCCTTCGATAAAGCTTCTCATCCTAGATGATATAGCGGTCTGCCTTCATGCGGAGTCGCTTCACATTGTCTTTGCTTTCGGGAAGATCGCCATTTTGTAAATATTGCATCATAGGTCCATCCATGATGGTTTTTTATCAACTGGCATTGCTACCTAAGGTTCAACCTCAATGCTTGGCGATACAAGAAATTCAATAGGGACAACCTTCAACAACTCTGCATATTTCGTTGAAGTGAGCTTAGCAAGTGCATCCGCTCGGGTATTTTCAATGCGTGAAAGAAGCTGAATGTTATAAGTAGTGAATGTTAAGAGCAATCGTTGCACCTCCTACAAATAGGCCATCATTCTCAATCCTCTCACTTTGTAATCGCCCTTAACTTGACAAACGACCAGCTAGGAGTCACTGTACAATTCTATTATCTCGACCTTCATTTCCTGTGCAAGCTTTAGCCCAGCTATCAGTGCTTCATATTCAGCCTCATTATTTGATGTTGAAAACTTGAAGTGAAGCGCACAATGAATGTTGTGGTGCCCAAGATTCTCACATGCATATTAAGCCAATAATGAATATGTTCTAATTGCATATTAGGCATCTAGAAGTTGTTAATACTAGTTTTG